>VXAD01012329.1:542628-677889 GCA_013399195.1 Dicrurus megarhynchus
GATGTAAACTAGGGGTTTCTTTTTCTCAGTTGTTACTTACTTTTAATGGTCCTGTCTCAGAGTTTATTGGGCAGCTTTGAATTTCTGTCAGTACCATTTTGTCTGTGGTTGAAATTTCATATTCACCAATTCGCTTGCTTTTTAAATAGGACATTTTTCTTCAAGTTCTTCAAGTAGTGAGATACTATTTGCTAGATAAAATTGAATTTGCTTTCCTTGTCCTGTTTATCGCATTCTGGTGATATTGAAAATATTTAACTACTTAGCATTATGAGGCTGATTGGACTTTTGGAGTTAAGCAAACCCATGCTTCCAAATAATTCAGAATTTGTCTCATACTTGTAATGTAGATAGACTACAAGGAGCTTATGGAACTGGCCTTAATAGTGTGTTTGTGGAGATGTTGCCAAACCATTTCTTTTGTACAGTTCAAAGCATGTCATTGTAATGTATTGCAATGTCCATCAAAAGAGCTAGCTTAAAAAAAACCCCAAACACACCCACATTAATATCTGACACTCTTTACTTTAGTATGTGTGTAAAACAGTGTTTGAAATAAGTTGATGATGTCAGAGAGGACCAGAAGGAAACCACTAATAGCTCCACACTGTTCCATGATGTTGTGAGCTGACATAAAAGTTTACAATTTTGCAGCCTGTGGTTCAAGTGCTATGTTGTAAGCAAAATGGATGGATTCTTCCACCCACACATTTGTGACAGAGTCCAAATCTGCGGAGCTTTGGGGAAAAATGACACTGAAAAATATCTATGAACTCTACTATAGGACGTCAAAATAAATTTCACATGCTAAAAAGTGGCACATTCTTTGCATATAACTGGCAATTGCAAATGTTTTGTTTTGATTATTAAAGTTGCTCTTTGAAGTATGAAAGGGCCTTTTATGGCAGTCTGGATTCTACAACACATTTCAAGGAATTAATTTAGTTATTTTGGATTCTTTTTCTCTTTTTTTTCCCCCTTTTTTAATTCCAACCAGATATGTTTTTGAGATGCAAGAAATGTAGAAGACATTCAGGAAAATAATTTAAGTGCAGCTGTCTGCACATTGAACTCGTTTGTGTGTGTATGACTTGCACAAACTTTCACAAACCAAGCTAGGAAGCTGAAAAGAACTTAGTTTTTTCCAAAGCAGTAGGCCATATCACTGGCATTGCAGTGATGATGCTATAGAATGTTTACTTGTGTATAAAGATTATAAAGCAAAAGAGAGTGTCAAACTTTGAAGCTTTTTTTTTTTAATTGGTTACATTTAGATATTTGTAAAGCATTGCAAATCTCTCTTAACAGATTTTTGCATCTTGCTATTCATTCCATTGTATCCTGTGGAATTACTTCCTGGTTTATACAGCGAGTCTGAAATTTTAAAATGTCTTGAAAATAACCTGGATGACCAAAGAATAATGTTAGAGCTTTGGCTTCAAATCTCAATCTCTTTCTCTGATGTGTTTCAGCTTCTAAAAAATATGGAAGTATTCTGTGTCATAGAAAGTAGTTTAATGTTTGAGATGCCTTTCCCAGGCAGGTGGGCCATCTCATTCCAGTTGCTTTTCTACTACATAGTTATGCAAAGTGAAATAGCATCAATAGAAAAAGTAAGGAGTCCACCATGAATTGTGTGGGGTTGGAGTTTTGCCGTTTCGTGGTTTTTTTTTTTTAATTTGTTCTCTTTGATATCTCTGTAGGTCCCTGAAACTGCAGCGTAATGATCTGCACAAACAAAATCTGCACAAACAAACTAAGTGCAAACTAAAATAATCTTTGGGTTTTTTCTTCTTTAGAGCAAGATAGTTCAGGGGAAAATAGGGATACACTTTTTTGGTGTTATTTTGGTAGCCAGACTAACCAAGATGTTTGCTTTACTCAGTGATAAGTAAAATAGAATAGATGGTGTACATAAAGCTTGAAGAACACTTTTATTGTTCAGTAAAAGCTAAATCAATGTGAAACTTCTGTCTGTACAGATCTGTTGTTCATGAAGCCATATGCTCTGCTCTGTGGAAAAGGCATTTGTTTTATCTTCCCACACAATTATTTGAGTCACTGAAGGACAAAGTGAGTGAAAAGTGACAGTGAAGAATTTCAGGGTTTAATTTTAAGTTTACTATTCATTTAAACCAATTTAAAACAGGTTTAAGGCATTCTAGCTATGCATATAAAATTTTGTTTTTATCCTAGGGAGGAGACTGCTGATGAAAAGAAACATAGCATCAGTAAAGCATCTCTTAGAGGAACGCAGTAAATCCATCTCTTAAAGCTCAATCTTTAAATAGAGTAATAGAGAAGTGGAACTGTATGTGATCATAGTTTGCATTTCATATGCACACACCTATGTCCACGTGAGCATGCACATGCATGTGCAGAAATGTGAGTATCTGAAGTGATACTCTACCTCAGTTGAATTTAATAGCGAAACGCCACAGACTGGTACTACCGGCTTTTGCATCTGGTGTCCAGTTTGCTTTCTTTTTGTTACTGTGTGTAAACAAGCTTGGATTATTAGCTTACTCTCAATGCATAATAAGTCTAGATATCTGACAGCACTGATAATCAACTTTGATACCATCTCCCATCAACCTCAGCTGACAAAGATAATATTGCTCAAGAACCAGTTATCAACAGAAAAAAGCTGGGGTTTATGACCACTTTGTATTAAAAATAAAAACAAAGTGACAACCACAGTGACAAAAGCTACATTTTTGAAATGAATAATAAAACCAAGTAGCAGTGGTCATTTCCTATTCCCATTAGTATTTTTATAAATGTTCTAACTTGGGATGCACAGTGTCTTTCAGATTACATTTTAAAACTTTAGGTAGATGCTTATTAAGGTCTTTATGACTGATGAAATAAACATATAGTATCTTTTTAGGCATTCTTTGCCACATACCTGGCAAAGTAGATTTGTTTAACCATAGTAAGCGATTTTATTTCGTAAATACGGGAAACTGTAAGAAGCTGCAGGCCCAGCAGTCTCATTTGTGGCTGTAATTTGTTTGTTTAGGACTTTTCCTGTTTGTTTGCGAAACAGACCTCTGGTTAAAGCGAATAAATAAATAAACCAAACAGAATTGGAGTAGTTCATCAAAAATGAAGCAGAAAGAAGGAACTCCTTTTCACAGATGCCTGGTAGATCATAGTCTGCATTACCCTCCCAACACAAAAGCATCTAAAACTTGCTCCCAATGGTCTTTTGAGTTCCACATAAGGGATGACAGGACTCTAGATGGTGCTTGCATGTTTGGGAGGCTCTCCTGTGCCCCCAGGATACACTTTGCCCAGCAGAGCATTTCCCTGTGGCTGCAGAGCATCTGCTCTTCCTCCCTCAGGTGGGCCTTGCCAGGGCTGTGGGTGCTGGGCATCTCCAGCCACATCCCTCCTGCCTTCCCGGGGCCCTGGTGGAGGTGTTCCAGGGCTGATGGCACTGACTTGTCCCCAGTTGGGCAGGGGACACCTTTACTGTTTCATGACTCCTTCCTGGTGGCAGTCTTGCCTGGCAGAGACTTTGGGCTCTGTTGTATTAGCATAAACCAACACTGTGATGGTAAGTGTAGGGTTAATTACGATTTCTTCTGTGAAAAACCTAATAATTGGAAAGCTATCTTTTTTTAGCAGAGTAATTCAGAGGCAGCAAGAAGTTTTCTTGGTGATTATTCATTTAAGAAAAATAATTTCATTTCATTCACTCTGTTGCATGCAACTTTCAGACTTTTATGATCAGTTTTTAGCTTTCCTAAGAAACTCAAAACCTAGCTTTTTTTGATGTCCATAGATATTTTTCTTGGAAAATAGCCTTACAAAGAGTGGGAAACCTCTTTATAAGTCCAGTGAATTGGTTGTGATGTCCAGAGTGTATGTTTTGGTTGCCTTGGAAATCCAGCATTTGTCACTTGTGTTCTCCAGGCAAAAGTTTTGAACTTGTCTATTTAAATTAAGTCTTCCCTTCCGTTGAGTTTGCCTATGTCCTCTTGCAGGATGGAGCACTTCTTATGGAATATTAAGTATGATGTTGATAAATGCCAGTTATACTCATGGCACCTGCTGGGCAGAATTGTCTTCTAAAAAGTATGAAAATCTGTCTGTTAAATTTCTAAAGGAGGGGAATATCTTGAAGCAGTCAAATGCCATTCAGGTTTGAGAAGAGTGACTTTCTAACTGCTCTTCATGAATCAGACAAATCCCAATTCTGTGTGTACAGGCATTCTGCTGATAGGGATAATTCTGCTGTGTCAAGGGAAAACCCCACCTATTGTAGAAATATGCTATTTTAAGTCCTAGGAATCAGTAGGGAGAACAGAATGATGTGTTTATTCTGAGACATTGCTACTTACCTTATTTCAGAAACTGAGTGAAGGGGAAAAAGGATGTTGTTTAAGATTGGAGAGAGTCACTTGTAACTGTTCAGCGACAGTAGTTTTCATCATGCTGTGGATTGACATGGGAATGTATCTGAAAATCATAAATCAGAATTGCTTCTTTGGGAACCTCTCCCTTGAATTGCAAGTATATTATGACAAGGATAATTCTGAAAATTATGTGTGGCAGAACACTGTAAAAATTTAACCATAAGGTTTTGGAATGACTTTTCCCTGTTCACCTTAGTTCAACCTAAGGCAACAACATCTAATGTTATGTTCAGAGAGATAAGTTGTACAACTCGTGAGTGTAACTTGAAGTACAGACTTGAAAGGCAGTCAAATTATACTCAGTCTCTGAGGGTTACTTCAGAGCCATGAGTCCGTCCTTTGACCAATCCCTCGACATTTTGATTCTTTATCTTTAAATTTTAGGAGACACTTGGTTTGTTTCTAGTGACAATAGCACTTGGTTAATTTTCAACTGTAAATATTGTACAGATGCACAAGGAATGGAGTTATTCATGCCTAAAACCATGTGTTCAGTGAGAAGAACTCTTATGTGGAAGAAAGAAGTGCTTATACGTGAAGATAGATGGGCTCACATCCAGAGCTGGATGTACATTTGTGAAACAGTCACCCTTAGCAAGCCTTTTTCCTGTGGATTCTCTGCAGCAGCCAAAGTGTAGAAGCAATACAGTTTTCTTTTCCTAAATTGGAAAAATGAGGGTCATTCTGTATGGCATCATTCCCCATGACTAGCTCAGAGACATCGCAGCTGTGTTTTAAGCACTGCATATGAGTTTTGGGACTTCCCCAAGGGAAGCCTGGGAGAGCTGCTGGTTTCGATCCTGTAGCAGAATGGCTCCTGAAACAGTTTCAGTTTAGAACAGGGAAACACTAGAGAGGAAAACCTTAATTAACCCGTGCAGAGGAAAGTATTGGTCATTTCTGTGTTACTCCCAGGACACCCAGTGTACTTTCCAGTCAGTGATTTGCACAACAGTAGTGACCATACTTTTTTCCCCAGAGAAAAAACAGTGTTTAATCTAACCTCCTGTAGTTTATGTGAAGTAGATTCTTTAATAATAATGTTACTGTTTGACCTTCATATCACTTCTATTTCCTTGCCTCCTGTCTTTAATTTGAATTTCAGTGACCGAGGATGGAGCCTTTTTTACTTTTGATAGTATATTGAAGGTATTTATAGTGTATGTGACCTTCCTGTACCTCTGCCCCCACAATCCAACACATGAACAGTCAATAAAAAGGTGGGGAGCTCTGTGGAAGCCAAGGGTGGAGGCATGAGGTGTAGGCCCTGTTATGTACGTGAGTCTGAGCAGTGCATCAGCTGTTCCTCATGCAGAGCTCAGAATACCTGGTTCATAATGTGGGGTCCTGGGGTGCGTGGAGCTCTGGGAGATTAAAGACAAGGTTTCTCCCTTCAGGAAATAACTTTTAGAAGTAGATACTTCCAACAAAAAATATGAGGCAAGTCAATGACTGCAATTTATCTGGATCCTTTTGCACTGGTTTAGTGCCAAATGGTGTCTGAACACAATGAAGGAAGGGAATGAGCACATCTCTTATTGTGGAAGAGGATCATGGTGAGTGCGTCATGTTTGAGAAGCAGGTTTGTGCCTGAGGCACGTGTGAGAGGGAGCCCTGTGAAGTCAAACATTTTCTGACATTTAGAAACCAACCCCACTGACCAGCTCCAGGTATGGAATAGCAAAGGAGAAGTTTATTTCTGTTTAAGGAGTAGAGGGTAAGAGAAGTGGAGTGTGGAAACTGGGCTGGGTTGGTAAGACCAGTATAGTTCACCTCACAAACATGAAGAAAAAGTAACAAAATCAAAGTACTTAAAAATCATATACACAGGTGATGTGGGTGAACAGCCTTGTGAACACTTCTCGCAAAATCACAGGGTGGTGGAAGACATCTCTGGAGGTCATCTGGTCCAATCCTCCTGCTCAGACAGGCCCACCTAGAGCCAGTGGCACAGGACCATGTCCAGGCTGCTTTTGAGTATCTCCAAGGATAGAGAGACTCCACAACCTCCCTGGACAACCTGTGGCAGTTCTCAGCCACCCTCATGGTAAAATGTTCCTGATGTTCTGAGGGAATCTCCTGTGTTTCAGTCTGTGCCCACTGCCTCTGGTCTTGTCACGGGATGCCACTAAGAGTTCCATCTTCTTTGTACCTTCCCTTCTACTATTGATGCACAAAAAGATCCCCATGAGCGTTTGCCTCTCCTGGCTGAACAGTCTCAGCTCTCACAGCCTTTCCTTATGTAAGACATGCTCCAGTCCCTTCATCATCTTTGTGACCTTTTATTGGACTCTCTCCAGAATGTCCATGTCTCCCTTTTACTGGGGAGCAAGGAACTGGACACATCACTCCAGGTGTGGCCTCACCAGTGCTGAGTGGTTTTTTTGTGTGTTCTTATCATAGCTCCCTTTTTTGGTTTTTGTTTCCATTGCTTACTACAAGATGGAAGATGAAGGTGGAAGCAAAGGGTAGAGATGAGTGGAGCATGCCCCCCCACCAAACTTGAGGGAGCTCTGAACCTCTCAGCTGCTTTTCCATTTCTGAGAGCAGTGGGAAGGAGGGAAGGAAGTCTCTCACAGGACCTGGCTTCCGAGTGTATTGAGAGCACCAAGTCCTGATGAAATCTGTAAATTCATCTGTTGGTCTTGGTTTCAGTTTATTTCCATCTGAAGGAGATGGCCATGGTAATGACCTATTTCCTGGCAATGCACTGATCAACCTCATGCTGCACGAGGCAATTTACCTCAGTGATGTGAGCCAGCATGGATTTTGAAAAAAATAATAGAACCTATCAGGAATACTTGAGTTCTTCTATTCCATATTCATTTACTTTACAGGTCTTGATATTAAAAAAATTGCTATTTTTCAGTGAGGAATTTGAATGAAGCTAGTGTAGCCATAACAAGTGCTAATGGTCAGAGCAGTAATCTAGGCAGGGCAGTACAGAGTTAACAACAAGCTAGTTGATTGGGCTTCTCTGATTTATGTAGCTACACACTTAATTCTTGGATTCCTCTGCACACCTTGTGTGTGTGTTTCTGGGCATCTGGGGATTATTTACAACTTCCTCCATCTTATGCCACATATATTCTTAGTTCTTATTTAATTAGATGTCAGGAGATGTATGTAGCTAGACAAGTCTTCTGGGTAAAAGATACTAATGGCATGTGGTTTAAGTCAATTTATATAGGGCTTGGGGTGGAGCCCTACATACAAAAGTTAAGAAATTTAGAAGAAGGTGGCTTGAATGTCTTTAGTTAAAGAAATGGGACATACATATGCTGTGTATGAATATGGTACAAAATAAATCCAGATCTTGCAGGGACCCCAATGTTCTGCCTCTAACGATAGCATTAAAGTTTGTTTGTCAGTTAAGTATTTGTGACATGCATTTTGATGTCTGTGTTGTTTAGCCTGTGGATGGATGGAAGGTAGCAGAAGGGGTAGCAGAAGGGTAAGGATTAAATGTTTTATGTGCAAAATTGAAATCATGACTTCCCTACAGCACATATGGAAAGCTAAAGTCAAGAAGGCATGTTCGCGCTGTCTGCCATCCGCGCCTGCTCGCCTGGTGCAGCAGACTGCCTGTTTTAGATGCTCTATCCTGGGTAGCACAGCTACTCTCCCATCGATGGTGTGTGAGCTGGTGTCTGGCAGTCTAGATCGCTTGTTGCTCTCTTGACCTTTCAAAGCTCTAGCAGTTAAAACAGCTCAATTACGCACTCCTAGCAGGCAGGCTGGATATAGTCCACCAGCATGTTGATAGAAGCCTTCCACTCAGGGAAACCAAGGGCCAAAAATCCCATTTCAGGTTATCTGATCTGAAGTTTCTTTGATAGTCTTTTTGGGGCACAAGTCCTTCATTTTTTCCTTTGTTTTCCTTTTCTTTTACAGTTGAGGTTGTGTGTTTATGTCTGTTTGGGAATAGGTTTTTGTTTTCCAGTTGATGATAATAAGTAAGATGATTTGTTCTGGTGAACAAATTCAGAAACAGCTCATGAGAGCAAATCTATAATTTATTTTTATTTAATATTGGCTCTCAGGAAAGCTATCGCAGAGAAAGAATCCATCTATCTCTTTATTGAAGCCACGGACATCTATCTTCATGAAGACATGTCTTCTCTAAATTATAAACAAGCTCCAGCAACTGGACTGACTAAATGAAATGCTGTTTGTTTACTTACACTGCATGTTACTTTCCAGATAATGGCTTCAGCTGATGAATAAGAATTACAAAATCCTGAGGATAGGTGACACATCTTTAATAGGAATCATCAGTTCTTTTTTCAGCAAGTCGTTTATTTACACAGCAGCGGGTAATGATAGCCACGCTTTATTATTATTGTTTATCATTCTATACATATCTGACCAGATTAATGTCTAAGATTCTGCCAGGAGAAAATGTAGCAAAACTTGGGTGTTTTCATTGCTGTAACTACAGAACCATAGGAACCAGCCGTTTTAAAAAGTTTTTTTTTCTGAGAAGTGAAAGATTAAAATCCCTGGGAAATTCTCCTGTGCACATTTCATTGTACATTGTTATTTACAGCACAGTGTGATTTCTATATGTTTTAATTTAGCAATGCGTAGGACTTTCTGGCATTTAAAATTCTAGAATTCCATAGTATATTTTATGGTTTACGATAGAGTTTTAGAGTTTTTTTAGAGTTTACAAACCAGTCAAATGGAGTTAATAAGAATTGGGTTTAATACTTTTTTTTTAAACTTTTTAAAGGCAATTTCTCTGGTTTTTACAAATATCTATACAGATGTTCTTATTAAAAATAAATTCTTTAAATCAAAGTATTTTTTATTGGTATAAGAAAGGAAATTTTCTTTCAGGAATCCAAAATGAGAGTGCTTCTTACTCAGCTGAGTGCTGAGGTCTAAGGGCAGGTAGACCATTACAAGGATTTTTAAGCAGAGGGAACAATAATAGGCCAGCTTATGGAAGCAAGGCTGATACATTAATACTAATAGTTGAGTATCATGTGCAGAAATGTGCTTTACTAAAATTGACTTTGTGCTTAACTTCATAGACTTGTTTCTATCTGCTTGTGGAGGCAGCTTAGCAGCTAATTTTGGAGGCTAAACGTCAAACTTCAGTGTGTTATCCTAAGATGTTAATTACTCTTAGAATTTCTTTACTCTTTTATCTGGTGTAGGAGATTAAAAACTAAAACTCCTTGTACAGCTGCAAAATTTTAATCCATGGAGATTGTCAGAACTCAACTAGACAAGGCCCTAAGTAATCTGCTGTGGCTTTGAACATGGTGCTCTTGAGCAGGAGGTTGGACTAGATGAGAGTCTAGTTCACTGAGAGAATGCAGGCTGTATAAAAGTCTTCAGGGCATAAAGGAGGAACCCCCATGTTTTTTACATCGTAAGTCAAAACTCACTCTTAGAAGTTTTCATCTTGTCCAGCAGTTGCCCATGATTTAGTTCCCATTACTGAAGGATGCCCAGTATAATTCTGAAATTTTAGGCCTTTATTCTCTAATTCACTGTGATTCTTTTGCCTTCATTCCTTGTAAATATGGGGATAATATCTATAAAATGAGATATGAAGGAGGCATTAGTTTGTTGCTCAAATATAGTCAATTTATCATATGTATCACATTGTGGTTTATCCCATATATTTAAGAAAGTTGTGTTCTGTTTCCCTTAATTCCTTCTAAAATGGAATAATTCGTATTGTGTGCTGTAATTCTGTTATTCATTATAGACATCCTGGTAAGAGCATGGGTGGCCTTCAGACATGCTTAAGTGAAATCATAAGGTTCCCTGTATAAGACCCTAATATCATATGTGAAATTTTGAGTTTGCTGATTGACATTTCACTTGAACTCGACAGTGAGAAAATACTTTTTTTCTTTTAGATACCCACCACATACACCTATTCCTAATAACTTAAGCTGCTTTGCCTTCTGAGAGTTTTCCTATGCATGTGTGAGTGTTATCCCCCTCCTCTCCTGCCAGGAACATAGATTTGTTAGGAAAAATGAATAATTCAGTTCAGCCATGTCTTTTTAGTACAAAATAATGTTCTCATCACTTTGGATCCAGAATTGGTGGAATTTTCAGGGAAGAACATCTGGGAGATGGTCTGGATGGGACTGTCCTGGTGTGCTGAGGGAGAAAACATAATTCATCTGATAACCATTTCCTGTACCTATCTTTGCCTTGTCACCACAGGAGTAAAATTAGAGATATTCCTGTAATCAAATGCCTCCCAGTAAAATGCATATATTTTAAAAAAATCCAAACACTACAAATTGTGCTGTTTTGCTTAGGGTTATTTTAAATAAACCTGGACATCTGCATCTGTAAGTGTGGTGGGAGAGATTAGTCCTGCCAGTTAGACAACGTGTTTTGTGGATCCACTTGACTGGTAACAACTGGAAGTGTTGTCCCTGCACTTCTCTGGTAGATTTTATGATGTGAATGCAATGCTATTCAATTTAAATAAGGTCTGTTTTAGAATAATCAAGAGAGGAAACAAGAAGGAACTGCTATGGAGATCATAGGCTATGATGATTTTGAAAATTAACAGGAATAAAAAATACTGCTGCCTTTTCAAATCATTAAAAGATCCAGGTCTGCAGACAACTGACAAAACACGAGAGGTTATAAAAGAGCACACTTGTGTTAGTGTGCCAACTTCAGCAACAAACATTTCCTTTTCTGCTGCATGATGAAAGAAACAATAAGCAATGATTCTTTTTTTAAGCATTGTAAACTTAAAAACTTTGAACAGGAAGGGAGATGCTAACTGTATGAATTACTGCTGATCATAGATGGAATAACTGTTACAGAAGGAATAATGGAAGGAGAGCAGTGCAAATCTAGAGTGACATTCTGGTTTACTTAAATGAAAGTTTTCAATATTTTGTAATAAGTGTTGCAGCCTAATTGAAATCAGTTAAGAATAAATGTAAAATTAAAAAAGAAAGATAAATAAGATACCAAATCCCTTTTTTTTCCTCCAGAATGGAGTTTAGCTGGCACAATATTGAGAGCTAGGAAGATTTCTTAAAGTGTGAAAATCCTATCTTGAATTTAGTGGTGACTTCTGACTTTCACCTGACCAGGGAATCTAGCAATGTGTCTCAAGAATCTTTGAGGGGTTTTGAGTACAAATGTATTTAAATTGTGGTATAGCAGTGCATATACAATCTACTGAGTGGGCTATAGGTGTGACCTAGGAAAGGTGATGCATCTCAGGTTTCTTCAGCATTTTTTAATTTTTGTCTGCCCGTGCATACTTTGGGGACTGACTTTATGTAAAGCAGGGTGAACACAGAGCCCCTGTTGAATGCTTCTAAGCAGAAAAAAAAACACTTGTGGGATTAGCTTTCTGCCTATGTGCTTCAATTAAGAAGCCTAGAACTGCTGGGTATTTATTGGCTGGCTTTAATGGAAAGCTTCATAGAGAACAGAGGTGATTAAATGTTATAAAAATGTGTATTGTTAAAAAAAACAAAAGGAAGACAGTCGCTTGCAAACTCTCCCTGTCGTGCCAGGCATATAAGTACAAATAACATTGAGGTATTTTTTTACAGTATTTTTCATCCTGGAAAAGATATCTTTCTGCTTTTGTGATCTCTGTTGCTGAACTGGAGCGTGGCAAGAACTAGCAAAAGTTCAGGAATGCTCATTGGCCTGCCATCCATCTCTTCATGATTGAAATATTCTCTCATATTTCTCTCATATTACCCTGATATTTCTCCTCTTGAAGCTTTGTCCTTCTTTGCTACTTTGTCATGGTGCTCCTCCTCTGGGTTGTATGAATGATGCCCATTATCCACTTACCTACTTTTGGCTGCTCCTTGTTCTCTCTCTTTATCTTTAGAACTCTAATCAAAATATGAGTTGCCTTCCTAATTAGCACAGCAGAGCGGCAATCTCAATCTTTGTCATACTCCTATCCCTTAGCAGGAATCCAGCAGTGATAGCAGCAGAGGTACAGCTGATACGTTTGGGTGGTAATTCCTCAAGCAGAAACTGATTCCCTTGTAAACTGGAAGAAATATGACTTTTGACTGAGCATAATCATATGAGTTAAAGGAGAAAATTAATTTCATTTCCAAACAATGGATCAGAGAGGAAAAAGCAGACTTTAGCCAGTGCAGTTCCTGAAGTAAACAAATTCTCAGGGATGACATAGATTTGTTTGTAATTCTTTGATGAGAGTTAGCACAAGATGTTTTGAGACATTATGACTTGCAGAACTGGAGTTTCCATTCTTGTGTCATTCATCACTGCAGGTGCTGGAGACTCACTTGTAGTCAGAAACTTGCTAGGGTTGTGTTGGAAGAAATCTCTTTTATCTGAGGGATTTTACAAAGTTGATTGATCCTGGTAGCATATTAATAATGTTGCTTTACAACAGTGTGAGGTATTGCTTGTCTTAAATTTTTTTAACAAGTTGACTGTTGCATAGGAAATCAAAAAATGAAGGTTTGCCCAAGATGTATGTTGTCTCTTTTTTGAGAAGAAGTCTGTATTTCCAGTCGCAGATTCTTTTGAAATCCCAAACTCCTGATTACTGTATGAAAAGCAGTACAGGCACTCTGTGCAGGGAGATGATCACAGCATTCATTAGAACATAGCTGCTTTACCTTGACCAGTTTTGGTGCCACAACAGGAGAAAGATATGGATAAATCAGAGAGGATTCAGTGAAGGGCTCCCAGAATGGTTGGGGCTGGATCACTTGCAGATACAGCCTGAAGGAATGGGGCTTGCACCGCCTGGAGTCGAGATCCCTCAGCATCTACAAGGAGATTATCAACAGCAAGGAGCTAGCCTCCTCAGAGGTGTGGATGGCAGGGCAATCAAACATGTATTTTCTGCCAGTATTCAGTATTGCAACAATAGATGGAAGAACAACCAGTGGTCCGAAATTTGGTGTATCCTCTAGAAGAGGAAATGGTTCAGTGAGGGATATGATGTAATGAGCTCTCCTGACCCAGGCAAAGTCTGTTCTGAATCAGAGAGAAAGCAGTTTCTCTTATGTCTGAAAAACACAAAAGTCTTGGTCTTCTAGGTTGCAATAATTTTAGAAACCTGAATTCAGTTGATATCCTGGAGAATATCTGTTGTACTTTTATAACCTTTGAGTGTCCCAGAACACAAAAAATATTCCAACATTGAGTTATAAAAGTTCACCACACCATTTGCTGCTTTTATGATTTCCTTGAATTTTTCTTTTGCAATTCATTTATATTTTATTTCCTTTCAGGTTAGCATCTAATCATTAGTACCCTCTTCAGCAGCAAGCACATTTCTGCTTCCGTGTTGCCTAAAACATACACTGCTCCTTTAACCCTCCCATCTTTATTTAAGCAATCTTATTTCTAGTTTTAGTATAAATCCATGGTACAAGATCTATTTTATCTATGAGAAAATACTTTTAGGTTTATTCAATATTGTACAGTATATACTATCAGATGGTTTCCTAGAAACTTTTACTATTTTGTTGTAAACAAGTATTGTATATGCTCTTCACATTCTTGTGTTGCCTTGCAGATGGAAAACAGTAACATACAGAGGCTTCAGTCCTATTTCTTAGTAAAGAGATGGGGATAGTGCTCTGAAAATGAGCAGAGTCAGAATGACAAACTCTGTCTCACTCTCCTTCTTTCAAAGGACAGTTGGTGGAGCTGTGCAAGCAGTGACAGCCACATAGATTGGGATGGGAGAATCAGGCGTGCAGTGCTTCCTTTAGCTTGATACCCTCATCTGCTCTGTGTGGATGCACTAGGTCAGATGGCTTTTAGAGACAAATCTAAGTGAGCCAATGGATGTGGACAGTTGGCATCATGTAATCTATACATTAACTGGTGTATTTTTGCTTTAGAACAAAAACTATGAAAATATATGCTGGAGAAAGGGAATTTTTCAAGATTATTTTGATAGGTGATAGACAAGAGGGACAAAAGGCCTTTCCAGAGATATTTTCATTGATGTAAAGTATTGCAGACTGTTGTATTCTTGAAATCAGATGAGAATAATTGTAATGTGTAAATTGTGAAAGGAGCCTTATCCTCTTGGTAAAATCCCAAGTAGTTTGCTTCGTTTTATGCTAGACCTGGTGGATAGGTAATGGGTATAAGGAAACAGCCCTCATATTTTTCAAGCAGTCTATGAGGATGAATTCCGAAGCAAAGGGCTACCACCTGAAACCACAAGGACTCATGTGGCTTTGATACTCTTGGAAACTGGGCTTAGATTTAGCCCATTGATGAGGATGTATATACTTTTTGTAGTGTTTATATCCTGAAATAAATGATGCCATGCAGTGCTAAACTGCTCACTTGGTGTTTCTGGTAGTATCAAAGAGAGGAAGGCTGCAGATGGTTAAAGGGTCATTGTGTCTGCAGGAGATACCTGGGCTGAATCACAAACGAACCTCTGTTTTACAGGCTTGAGCTTTCAGTGAGCCTGGGTCAGGGAAATTTAATTAATTCCTTAGTCTTCATGTGCACAGTTCAACAAAGGTGTTGGTAAGAAGACCTCTCCTAATCTAAGCAGTGAGCAAATGGCAGTGTTTTATGTCATGACTGTTGTTGATTGCTGTTAACAAGAGATCATGACTAGAAAATCAAAATTTCAGTAGCAGATGATGATCTGGAAAATAAACTTATCAGTAGACAGCTAGTGTATGGCAGCGGTTTCTTCAGAGTGTATCATTGTCAGACTAAGTCATTAAGAGATAGCAAAAAAGATAGTCATTTGAACAGATGAAAACTGTATTTATGGCATAAAAATGAAGGGTAGCAAGCAAAAATACATATAAAAGCAGTTGTTACCTTTGAAAGCTGACAAAGTTTGAGTGCTGGAACTTGAAGTTGTCATTGGCACAGTTGAGAGCCTCTGGGTAAGGATTAAGAGACAAATAAAGCAGATCTCATCATGGGAGTCTGCTATAGGCCACTCAGCTAGGGTGATGACACTGATGAATTATTTTTTAAGGAATTAAGGGATAGTTCTAAATCATCCATCCTTGTTCTTATGGGGGCTTCAACTTGCCAAATGTTAACTAGGATCACTATAAAGCTAGCAAAAACAGGTCCAGAAGATTCCTAAAACATCTGGATGATAACTTCATGGTACAGGTACTAAGGGAGCTGGCTGGGAAAGATGCCCTCCTTGATTTGATGCTTGCTAACGAGAAGGTCTCATGAAGTGGTGGTTGGTGGCCTTTTTGCTGACAGAGACCATGAAGCAGTTGAGTTTAAAATCTCTGGGGATAGGAGGAAAACTGCCAGCAAAGCTTCAACCCTGGGTATGAGGAGACCAGACCTCAGGCTGCTCAGGGAATTGGCAAGTAAGGCTCCCTGGGAAAATGCTTTTGAAGATCTTGGGGTCCATCAGTGCTGGTTGCTCTTTTGGCACCACCTCCTAAGGGCACAGGGGTGGGCAATTTCAAAATGTCAGAGGTCCAGCAGGCAAGGCAGATGGCTGGCTTGGCTGAGAAGGATCTTCTTCTGGAGCTAAGACAGAAAAAGCCAGTGGAAGAAAGGTGAGGTAACATGGGATGACTACACCACTGTAGGGAGAAAACCCATGCAGCTGAAGCTCAGTCAGTACTGTGAGGAACCATAAAAAGTGTTTTCAAAAAGGCAATCCAGTAATATCACTGGCCCGTTACTTGATGAGGATGGTCAGCTCACAAACGGGGACATAGGAAAAACAGAGATGTTTAATGCTTTCTTTGCTTTAACACTGATGATGGGCTTTGGGGGTCCCAGAGCCCTGAGCATGGGTGAACCATGACTGTGAGAATGATAAACTCCCAGTCAGCCCCAAATCTGTGCAGGATTTGCTGTCTGTCAGTCTGTGGAGCTTGATGAGATTCACTCAATAGTACTCAAAGAGCTGGCTGATGTCATTGCAAGACCTCTCTCGATGATTTTTGAACAGTCTTGGTGATCCAGAGAGGTCTCAGTTGACTGGAAGCTGGAAAATGTCCCAGTTTTCAAGAAGGGCAAGAGGGATGACCCTGAAAATTACAGGCCTGTCAGTCTCACTTCAGCGACTGGTAAAATTATGGAGAATATTGTTCTGGGAGTTACTGAAAACCACCTGAAAGACAGTGCAGTCATTGTGCACAGCCAGACTGCCTCTTGAGGGGAAGGTCCTGCTTGACAGACTTATTTTCCTTTTATGACAATATAATCCACCCAGTTGATCAAGGGAAGCCAGCTGATGTGATGTTTTTGGATTTCAGTAAAGCTTTCCATGCTGTCTCTCACAGTGTCCTTCTGCACAAAATGTCCAGCTCACAGCTGGATAAACACATCATGTGCTGGGTGAGCAACTGGCTCATGGGTTGGGCACAAAGGGTTACAGTGAATGGGGTGACATCAGACGGGTGACCTGTTCCACAGGGTTCCACAGGGCTCCAACCTCAGCCCTCTACTCTTCAACAGCTTCATCAATGACTTGGACACAGGACATACTGATACACTGAATAAGTTTGGTGATGACGCTAAATTGGGATGAGCTGTTGGCTCCCTTGAAGGCAGAGATGCCCAACAGAGAGATGTTGATAAATTAGAGGACTGAGCAATCATATGCAGATTAAGAACGGTGAGTGCCAGATTCTGCACGTGGCTTGGGACAACGCTGGTTGTACGGACAGACTGGGAATGAGAGGCTGGAGAGCAGCCCTGTGGAAAGGGACCTGGGGGTCCTGGTCAATGGCAAGTTGAACATGAGCCAGCAGTGCCCTGGCAGCCAGGAGGGCCAAGCATGTCCTGGGGGGCATCAGGCACAGCATCACCAGCCGGGCAAGGGACAGGACTGTCCCGCTCTGCTCTGCACTGGGGCGGCCTCACCTCGAGTCCTGGGAGCAGTTCTGGGTGCCACAATATAAAAAAAATATTAAACTATTAGAGAGTGTCCAAAGGAGGGCCATGAGGATGGTGAAAGGCCTTGAGGGGAAGCAGTTTGAGGAACAGCTGGGGTCGCTTAGTCTGTCCAGCCTGGAGGAGAATGAGGTGAGACTTCATTGCAGTTACAGCTTCCTTGTGAGAGGAAGCAGAGGGGCAGACACTGATCTCTTCTCTGTCACGCCCAGTAACAGGACCCAAGGGAATAACCTGAAGCTGAGTCAGGGGAAAGTAAGGTTGGATATTAGGCAAATATCTTCCCCCAGAGGGTCGTTGGGCACTGGAACAGATTCTCCAGCGCAGTGGTCACAGCACCAAGCCTGACAGAGCTCAAGAAGAGGTTGGAAAATTCTCACAAGCACATGGTGCGATTCTTGGGGATGGTCCCTTGTAGCACCAGGAGTTGGACTTGATGATCCTTGTGGCTCCCTTGTAACCCAAGATGTTTTATGATTCTGTGAAATAGTAAAATACAGACAAATTAATTGTACATGCTTAATGTAAACATTTTTAACAAGGTAAAAAACGAACAAGAAAGCAAGCTTCCAAACCTTCAATTTTTTATCTAGAATAGATTAAAAATGGTACATTTGAAAACCAGGTAGGGCTTGTATGTATGGAGATAAAAGATAAAATTCAAGGAAAATATTTTTTTCTCCTCAGAATTCTCCACTGGTAACAGAATTTCATGTTGAATTTTCAAGGAAGCTATTTTTAAGTATGCAGAAAATCTTAATGACTTGAACCAAAACTCCAGATAAAAATATACTGACGATCTGGAACACAGAATCTAAATTGGCACTTTTAAGTGAGCTGAGACAAATTGGGATGATGGTTGCCATGCTTTCCTGCGAATTCTTTCCTTTTCTAGCTTTCTGTTTTCTTGTTGACATCCCAGATGTGTTTTCCATTTTTCCTCTTTTTTACTGTCCAGTTTAGTTTTAATTTTGTAGCTGACCCAATCTTTGTCTTTCTGTCTGTGCTCTTATATCAACACATAGCATTTTATATTTTAAATTCTTTTTTTTTCTGAGTTGTCTTTCTGCAATTTAAAATCCTTCCTTTGTGATATTTGCTGCTTCTTAATAAATACAGTTAAAAGTTACATTTCCATTTTTCCTTAAAACCTGTAATTTTTAAGCCCCTTCTGCCCCAGTAAACAGCACCACAGGTCAGCTTGTTGTTACTAATAAGTCTGATTTACCTTTTCCTAAGGTCTTAAACATATAATCAAGTTACCAGAGTTTTCAAAAGTTACCATGAGTCAATCAATCTGTGTTAATATCCATGTGTGTGCTGACAGTCTGAGACAAAAGTGAGATGATTTAGGTTCATGCTGCTTGAAATCATTTCCTTGGTGTATTTTTCTTCCTTTGACACCTGTCTCCAAGTTATTCCACTGGCAACATCTTAGTTCTGTCATTGCTGTGACTTTTCTCTATGGCTCAAAATCATTAATAGTTTAATGCCATTCTCTAGATCCAATTAATTGTCTCAAAACATCAAATTCCATTTATTTTCCTTTAAATTGGGTTTTTTTTTTGCTTTGTTTTTTAAAGTTCTCAATGATGTGATTATATTATTGATAACGCTTTTTCTTTTATTGAATTTGGAGACTGCCTTCTATTTCTGTCATTGCCCTCTCCCTCAAAAGCCCTTTCTCTTATTTCATAAATGTGAGAATCTCTCTGTCAGAATACACAGAGCTACCAGATTATCCTCCTTCAGAGGCTTTCACAGAACTAATCTCTGCCATAATACATATAGGAAACTTAAAGAACAACCCACTGTGGTTATGCAAGGGATGAGTCATAATGCTGGTATCGAATATTTAAAAATGCTTTATTTTCTATTGCATTGCTACCTTGATCCCTTTGTTACTCCTTTGTTGTCTTTTTCTGCTTATATTCTCTCAGCCTTCAGGTTGCAAGCTTGTTTAGGCAGTGTTTGTCATTCACTTTGTGACTGTGCAGTGCCTAGCACAATATGGTCTCAAGGAATTTTCCATCTTAGATATTTTTTGAAAAAAAACAGGTAAATTAACACACCAGAGCATCCCACAGATTAGGGAAAAGTTTAGCTCTGACTATGAGGGCTCTATTTGTTTGCTAACTAGGCTGAGCTCTGGAGCTGCCTTTTTGCGTGTTTTCAAAGATTTTCTGAGGAGTTGCCATGAAAAGACCATCATTCCTCTAAAAATACTTACCCATTCCACTTTTTCCTAGTGAAACAACATAGAAGCAAACATTTAGGCTAGTATCGTGAAATGTGAGTGCAAATATGTGGGTGGCCTTGGTGTGGGGTTTTTGTTGTTTTGATTTTTCCTGATAAAGTACCTGGTACAGCTGTTTACCTGGCTCCTGAATGCCAAAATCTTGTCTTCTGCAAACTTAAGAGCTATTTTAAAAAACTCTGCTTTCCGGCACCTGTTGATTGGGTTAACACCTTGCAAACCTGTTAATGGCAAGCTGGATGCTGTGATCAAGGTTGCCAAAGTCACGTTAAGGGTAAAGAGAAGACTGATTTCCTATATAATCTCCTTTTTAATCACATTGCCACCCTAAAGCTCCCAGCTGTTCTAAAATTTCAGTCCTGCAAATTGAACATCCCCATGGCTGTAGATGCCATAGCAATTCCACATTAGCTTTAAAGAACAACAAAACCATTCTAATCAACATTCTGTTTGTTTTTTAAATGTAGAGATAGCAGAGTATTTCAATGCCTACTGTAGGAGCTGGTAGCCCTCCTTGGATAGTAATTATCTATTTACATGTAAATTTTGTGGCACTGCACTGCAGGTTCCATGCCAAGAACCAGGGAGGACATCAGGACTAGACTTTGCCAGGTTGTGAAGCATCCATGGCCCTTACACAAGGAATTAACACTTCCTGCTTGATACTGCCTTAATGAAAACGTGGCCTCTCCTTTTTCCTTTGCTAAAAGATATTTCTTCAGTTTGTCATACACTTCAAATATACCTGGAAAATAATTAACTTACTTAAATTTTGTCTTTCTGTAAATTCTACCCTCAAATAATTAACATCCATGTAATATTATATAGCATTCTCAGAGCAGCATTTTGTGTTTTCTTCAATATAATTCAAAATAATGACATTGTTTAAACATCTGGAGAAAACTTCGTAAATAAGAAATTCTCACGTTCACCACCTGTGGTCCCTCTGCCAAAGTGAGGTCCCCTCTACTCATGGTGTATTTGTGGGAGTGATTCTGATTGTAGCTCGTATTTTTCAGGTTGATCAGTTTAGGATGAAATGACAATCTGTGTTCCCTGTTGGCATATTATTATGTGCCAATGTCAGCAGTTTCACTTCATGCTAAACTTTGACATTTCACATTTTGCCTTTGTTCTGAATCAGTTTTAAAAGATTTTAAGTGAAATAAACATTTTATGGAAATAACTCCTTTTTTTTACTATAGTTCGTAGCAAACAAGAAGGAATTGCACATCACAAGGATATAAGATACCATCTCAAATCATGTCCTAGTGGGACATGCGATGACATTCTTACTACTGCCACAGGATAAGAAGATAAGCAGTTAACAATATCTCTTTATAAATTCCGAATATTGAAATGATTTGTTCCTCTTACTGGCACAGTGAGGCCTGAGCTTTCCAGATTCAAAGTATAAATCAAAAGAAGACATAAAGGTATTTCTCCTTTTGGATTTAAAAGTCTCATTAGCATCAAGTGAATGAAAAGATAAAAATATATCTCAGAGGAGACCCCACTATTATAAATGAAAGGTTTTATGTATGTGTGCAGTCACATGTATTTCTTTAGTCCTATTAAAATCTCAGTGCATGTTTGCTTACTGCTTTGTGCCTTCATTTAATAAATAATAATGTGAAAAGTCTTTACTTGAAGGAACTTGTTTGATCTTTCTAAGAAGAGAATTACTTGAGAATTTTCAGTAATCTGGAAAGTGATATCTAATTCCTAAGTGGATTACCCTGTTTAAGTTAGTCATGGTACTCAGATCGCTTTTTTTTTTTAAGGGAAAAACACAATATAAAGGCCACGACTCAATTGGTGAGAGTAATGATGGCTGTATTAACGCAGTGAGAATTTGTCAGTCAAAATCTGTACTTAAGCTCCAACTGTACTGATGAAAGTTAAGCATGGGTACAGAAAACTAATAAGAAAAATAAGAGATCTAGAGGCACTACCTAATTTACTTAAATAGTCTCCACCTGCGAGTAAATGGAAATAATAAAAAAAACCCCTTTTACTAGGTGGACCCAGTTTCCTGTAGATGACACACTTCTACAATACTGAAAACATCGGACATTTATGGTCTTCAAGGAAAAGGAGCTCAAATATGATCACATATGACCACTAGCAGTGTGAAAAGTATGAGTTCGCACTATGAGAATAGCTCATAGAAGCTACTCTAATATAATAAGTGGTAAGATAGTCGGTAAATATTTGTCAAGCATGTTATTAAAACAAGAATTCATTTTTCAGATAAACTGGGCTTGTAGACCTGACAAATAAGGAAGAAAATAAAAAGAAGAATAAATAGATGGAGTAATTATTAACATGAATTATCTCACTTTTATTAGGCAGTTTCCCATTAAAGATGAAGAATTTGAGTCTGCAGTAACATACATTACATACAGATATTACCGCAGCTCTTCCATTTTGCAGTGGAAGGAGATGGAGACATGAAGAATTTCACAAAGGCTGAATTTCAGAAGCTCTTGCAAAAAGATTTTTACTGTTCTCCAGAATAACCCAAAAAAACTTCAGTAACCCAGGGAGGAAATATAGTTTCAATCGTCAAGGCACTTCTATTATAGTTTCATCAAAGTTTTTGTATTTGTTTAATTTTTTTTTTTATCTTAATGTGATGGAATGAATTCTTAGCTCATATAAAAATACTCAGAAATCTACACAATTAATTACATGTAATTGTATGCTCCTCCTTTTCCTGGATTACCCTCCTGTGAATTTTTTCCATATTCAAAAAGCAAAGAAGCTTCCAGTTTTCACTTTCCACAGAAAATTTACATGACCACGTTTGTACCACAGGGAAAATAAAGGTAATACTGAGTTTGAATTATGAAATGTGTCAATATAATTAAAATAAATGGAATCACTCTGATTTTTTGGAAGCGTGTTGGGACTGTGGCCAACACAAGACATGACAAGCACTGTAAATGGTCTCTGTGGCCTGAAAGATGGAATTCCAATTTTAGCAATTCTAGTCTGACCCAAAAGGCATTTTTTCCCCTTAGGGGAAATAAGAATTATGTTACTGTGCTTCATGATTTTTTCTATTGGATGAGGACCAGTTAAGTAGCATCCCTTGTGGACAGCAGAATGAAGGATAGTAAAAGTGATGCTGTGCCACTTGGTCAGTGTCAAATACGATGTGCTCACCATGGAAGTGCTGTAGAAAGCAAACACCTAGCCAGTCATGTGATTGCCTGTCAGGCTTAATGGCTGCTTTGTTTGTTTTCCTCTTACTAAAGGTAGCGTTGCTTCGGGTTTGGTTTGTGACACCGTTCCTCATGGCAGCAGAGTGGCACCAAGGAACTGCAGTGCTGGTGGGGAGGGGTTTGGATGTGCCCTTTCCAAGGAGGATTGAGTGTTGAGGGACCGCAGACTGTCCTGGGGGCTCTGACTCTATGGGAAAGCTCATCACAGTCTCAGCTTTCATTAGTGCTGTGATAACATCAGTGGTTTTGTCCACAAGTCACTGGTCTGTCAACCATAACTGGATTTAAACTCTGCACTAAACTTCTGTCTGCTTGCTGATGCTCATCTTTCCTCACTGTTTCCATTGGCAGCTGTGTCAGAAGTTGTGGCAAAGGGAAATTTTAAAGAATAGCAAAATTTGACGGGCTTTGGGGAGGTTACAGGGCCTCTGTATATTTTCTTAATAGACAAGATATTTTTAAGAATTCAATAAACTTTGAGTGCATTCTATTTTGATTTCTGCTCCTTTTGCTGTAGCTCGGGCAACATTTTAGTTTTGGACAATCACTGTAACTTAGCAGATGTATCTGAACTCCTGAAAAGCAAAATATTCCTTGGAGAATAGTTTTTTTTATGTCAGTTCAAAGACAGCTTATTAAATTCTATGCTGTAACTATTATGGGCTTCAGGAAAGAAAAAAGTAAAACATTTGTAAAGTTAAAAATTAGCTTTATTTTGAACTGTGAGTTTAGTAACAACTGTTGTTTGCTCTAATAATGGTGAAATGTAGGCTGCTGCATCACTTGTGATGGGCAATTTCATTGTTATACAGACACAAACCATGGCAGGATTCAATCATTCCTGGGATATGCTGACATACTGCAACACGTGCATGACCACTGTTCTCACTGTAATCTCCATTCACTGGTTTTCTTGTAAATCTGAATTTATATCGAAGGTGGGGGCTGCAGTCAGCTACAATGATCTTTTTCACCTAGATTGTTGCGTGTCCATCAGTAAATCATGAATGCCCTAGGAAAACCTGCCTTAGCATGTTCCTCCCATGTCAGTTTATTACAGGGTAGAGGGCGATTCTGAGAAAGCAGAATAGTGAAATTTAAGGTTTTGTTTGGCTTTTGTCATAATTAGGATCTAGTATTTATGTGTTACGTGGTATGTTGCAGTTATTCTTTGCTTCTTTGCTAATGTCAGAAAACAAATAAGCAGTAATCAGGGGGTTAAATTCCCACTCAACAGGCATATTTTTGGTTTCTGTAAGGGAAGCTGTGGAGCTCAGCGCTTTGCAGCGGAGGGCAGCACTCCGTGACAGAACCAAGCATCCAAGGGAAACGTGGCTGGCAGCAGACATCCATGACGGGAATGAGACGCTGTACCAGCTCTTGCAATTTCACAGGGACCTCGCGTTTTCCAGCTGTTTACCCTTGAGATGTAAAATGGCAATTTGGCATAGGCTAACAGCCCGGTGTGATGTGAGCATCTGCGTAAAAGGCTGCACATATGGAGCATGCCCAGTGGTATGAACAGCCTGTTACCCCACCCCCAGCCAATCTAGGAAGAGATGAAATGAACTTTGCACTTGCAAATGTCACTGAATACATTTTGCACAGGATTTTAAAAGGTTCTTTTACAAGCACTATTTTTAACAGCCAAATCCGCCCCCCAAAACAGAAAGGAAAAAGCCCTAGGTATTTTTCTGTGATCGATCTCAGTTTATGATCAGCTGAAGCATCTCTCACAATATTTACGAAGCCGGTTTTATTTTATGTTTTTAATCATTGAAGTTGAGATTTTTGGAGGTGATGTGGATTTTGGGGAATTTTTTTTAATTTTTTTTTTTTTTTTCCTACTGGCATGAGAAAATTTGAGAATTTAATTGCAGTAGAATACTTGGAAACAGTGAGGCTGGAAGCTTGAAAGGCAGAGGGAAGAGAAGGAAGGCTCTCACAGCAGAGCATGGATAGGAAAGGAGCTGTGATTCTGCAGTGCTCAGTGTGCACATGTTTTATGAGATCAGTGCCGGGCGCTGCAGCTGCGGACAGTAACTGAGCTGTCTGGCTAATGAAGGCCACCTGGATCAGGCTTCTGAAAAGAGCCAAAGGAGGACGTCTGAAGAATTCTGATATCTGTGTAAGCCCTGCATTTTCCTTATCACCTTATATTGTATGTATTGCAAAGAGGGAGAGAAAAAAGGCAGCGAGGAGAGGACAGTTGTTTTCATTCTGATTGAATTACCAGAACTCTATTTTGTATGCAAGGAGATACAGAGGAAAAGCAGAGCTGTCATTATTTATAGAGCTGTTCTGGCATTGTGGCTGCTTCCATTGTGGTGATACAGGGACATGTGTTGAGTCCAGACAGATTTTATTAGTTGGAAGTTGATTTGTGGTCATTTGCATGTTTTGCTGAGGGGCAGAGATGGATATGAGCCATTTGCAGTTCTGATGGGGAAAGTGTGTCAGGTAAAGAGGCTGCTCTAAAATAAAAATGCATAGCAGAGGTTAAATCTCTTAGCAGTGGTATTGTGTAGTGGTAATTATTGATACTAAATTTGCATTTTGATCATAGAAAGTCTGTTTGCTTGCTATTTCTGTCACTGTTTAGAGTTCTAATTTTTATGGAGCCATCCTTGAAGCTGCTGTGTGTCCTTCAGCCTGCACTGCACCAGTGCTGTAAGTCTACAGAGAAACTGTCTCTGCTTGCTGAAAAGCACACAAATAAGAGTGCAGGGATAGGGCAGGAAATAAAACACTGGAGGAGACACCTGCACTTTTTGAAAGTTTCCAGAAGAAAACATTGACCTAGACATAATTTCTTCTAAGTGAATTTCCCTTTTGGGCAGTTAATTTCTTTTCAGGGATACAGAAGTAAGAGAAAAGCCAAGGTGTATAACCACTTTACTTTTTTTTTTTTAAACATTAAAGGAACTTGTGACATTATTTTTCCTTTTCTTTTGCAGGGTTCGGCGGACTCCTACACCAGCCGTCCATCTGATTCAGATGTATCTCTGGAAGAAGATAGGGAAGCAGTGCGGAGAGAGGCAGAGCGACAGGCCCAGGCACAGCTGGAAAAAGCAAAGGTAAGGTGTTGTTTCATGTTACAAACTCATAAAATGCTCGGCTTTAAAGCAGGGGTTGAAACGAGATGATTTTTAAGATCCATTCTAACCCAAACCATTCCATGATTCTTTGTCATCTCATCCATTAGTGATAAAATGTTTTTAATGTGTTAACATATAGATTAGATCTCTTATAAACATTCCAGATAGCAGTTAAAAATCTATGCTCCATGAAAAATCACTTAGAATCAGTTTTCTGTAACAGGCTTATGACTAATGTATTCCACAACATTCTTATTTAAATGTGTGCATTTCTTCTTTTATTAAATATAAGCATTTGTTGCAGTGTGTAGGGTCAAAGCTATGAGTTCTTACTGAAGATGTTTGTGGAAGTTTGCTCATGGATTGCTAGGGCACTTAACGCTTTTACAGTGTGAAAAATCAGCCCTCAAACATCCTGTTCATCTCCCTTCAATGAAGGATCAGTCCCTACAAGTAATATGTAAATAGGGAGAGAATCTGTTATAAGGGTGTTTTCCTAAAGACTTCACTGACTTTCTTTACAGTTTGTGTGTTAAGTGACCCCATGAGTCATTTTCTGTAGGTCTTCTTAAGATTTCTCCTCTCTCCATATTCCTGGCAGATAGTGACAGTGTAGTAAGAAAACACTAAATGAGCTTTAGGTTTTTGCTATGTGTTTATGTATTTTCTATGAGATGCATTTAGGACTGTGAAGGTTTTAGCAGTGAAAGTGATGGGTTTGTTTCTCATTCATCTGTGCTATATCTTTAAATACTATTGCACCTGTAAAAATTGTGCTCATCTTATTATCGTTCATTTATCACTTCATTCCAGTTTTTCTTTTTTTGTATGCTACCTGCCAGGTTTAAATGTATTACTGTTTTCCAAAATCTGGTTTTCGTTCTAATATATTTAAATACACCATTGAGATGCCCCCTTAGATCTACCTGATCTGCATTTTTCCCTCACTTTCTCTCTGACTCCCCTCCTCCATTTTGCCTTGTTTTATAATTCTTTATCTCCTTTCCATCTCCTATTCTATTTAATTCTCTACTGCCAGCTTTACCTCTGCCCATTTATGCCACCTGTTTTACAAAGGCTTTTCAGAAATCCATGAGTCCAGATCACTGAGCTCTGTAGCTGATCGTGTGGCGAGGACGAGCTCTGTAAATAATACAGTACTATAATGCACAAGCAGACATCTTCATCGGGCCAGAAAATCTGAATAGGGAAGCCAAAAATGTTATTTTAAAAATGTAGTTGTTAACTGATATTTAATAAGAGCTCCTACAGCAGCTTTCTAATGAGCTGCTGGAGTGTGCCAAGTGTAGGAGATGCTGAACATCTCTTTGAAGTTGGATCTTGCTGTCCTGGGATCAGTGTAGCAGAAACTCAACAGAAGCACTTCTTCCCTTCAGCCTTGTATCTCAGAGATTGGGGATTGTAGTCAGGAGTTGCAGTTCTACCAGGGGTGATTTTTGCTAGTTTGAGGTTTTTTTGCTCCTGGGAAAGATGATAAGAGCTGCCCTGAAATTCAGGTGAAGTTTTGGATTTTATCAATAAACGCACAGTCTTTAAAAGAAGAGTTGAAGTAATAGTATCTTGCAGATAATCAGGGTAGCAGTGCAGTGCTTACTGCTGAACTGATGCATCTCTTAGCAATGAGTAAATCTATGTGAGTGTTGCTATGGGAATTTGGCTTACTGATGCTGGCTTGAATACATGGACAGCCCTTATGTAATATTCATGACCTCTAGCACAGCTGCCATTGTAGTTTGTAGAGAAACTGCTAGCAGACCCTGACTTCTAAAAGCTGTATTTCTATACATAAAACCAATGTTCCCACTCCAGCTGGCATGAGATACAGTCTCTAGGTCTGACACTGTCTGAAACTGTAAGACAACTTGTGAACAGTCAAAGTAGTAAAGGCACTGCCAAAATCAACCTGCTGTAACAATGGGTTATTCCAGCCATAGAAAACGTAAAATTACTTATTGAAATTCTTTTTTTTCTTTTAAATAGATTAAGGCTGGAATTAGATTAGCATTTTTGTTTCTCTAGTCAAATGTTAAAAGTCATTCCAGGCTGTTATGTATGGAAATAATTTTATGTAGGTGCTGTAACAGTGTAATATTTGGTCTAGAGTAATATTTAAATTAATACTATTAAATAAAATATTATGTACAATTGGTGCTTTTGTTTGAAATAAGTGTTTAAAAATGTGTTTAAATTAAGCCTAACTCAGTAGATGTGAAATATGACAGGGTGTGTTTTTTTGCCTTTGTTGATGATTCAGTCCTTCATCTCCCTGAAACACAGTAAAATCAATGAAGCAGTGGCTGCTGGTGGTGCCTCCTGGCTGCTGTCAGCCCCCAGACCTGTTTGCCACAGGCAGCAGGTTTGCTGCCTGCTCCCCACGGCTGCCTCGCCTTTGCCCTGACCGACTTCCAGGCAGAACCAAGTGAGAGAGCTGCTTTAACTTTTGCCTTTTCGTATTGTGAGAGGAAGTGTTGATCCTAAATAAAATCATTACAATTATATTTGTCACAGGAATTAGAAGAGGGTGACACACACGAATAATGCAGTGGTGGAGGAAAGATGAGAGTGAATTAAGGTTAGATAAAAAAGTATTGAACTGTGTCACGCAGTTAATGAAAACAGTTTAATGACATCCATTTTCCTTTGTTACAGCTAGGGAAAACACCTTAAACTGAAGATAAAAATATAGTGATAGAGCACACCATGCCAAATTTTTAGGACAATTTTAAGATTTTTAAATTCGGTTTTTTACTGCGTCTAAAGTGTTTGTGTGACATGAAGCCAGAATGTATCTCTGATCCCTATCCAAACAGGAAAAATAAAAGCAAAAAGCTTGTAAGGAAATGCACATTCTGGCCACTTTTATTTATTTATTTAATACCAGCATTGCTTCTCTGGAAAATGGTTAAGCATATTTTGCTGACTCACTTTGGCATGTGACTTACTGTAAGGAAGGTGGGGCCACGGGCACATGTTCGGAGTCGTCCAGGGACAGAAAATTAAGAGGCAGCTGGTGAGGATACCTGCAGGCCAGCGTCTGCTCCTGAGGGAAATGAGGGAGATCTGAAATGAAGCTGTTAAGCTTGAAGCTGAGATGGAATGTTCTTGATTAGAATAGCTGAGCAATAAAATTGCAAAAAGGATGAGATTTTTTTTTTTTATTATTGTTTTTGTTTGGTTGGTTTTATATAGGAAAAAAAAATTCAAGGCATTGAGGGTTTCCTCAGTATTCTCCTCACAGAGCATAGCATGTGCTAAATCTAGGATAAAGAGAGAGGACTTGTGTTGTGGCCAGGTAGGGTATGCTGATAGTATCCAAATCTAAGGGGTTGTAGTGCTATTTTACTGAGTTTGCTATTTCCATAAAAACATGGATCTTAAGCATTCACAAGCCAAAAAAGTAATGACATTAATCGTGTTAGCACTAATAATTTAAAAATTGTCATTTCTACAGTCAAAAAAGCTTTTTAGTTTTGAAAGATGATGATTCAAAATAAATTATGATAAATAAAGGGGTTTTTTTGTCTATTCCTGGCAAGTACTTATTTAAATATTCCTTAAAATATTGCATCAAGTGAGAGGGATGAGATCAAAGGAAAACAGAAGTATTAATGAGAACTTTAAATCCAGTACTAACTGAGCTAAAGTTTGTACATGAGAAAGGGGACTTCAGGAATTTTTTGCCTTCTCCAGTGCTGGTCAAATCAATTCAAATATTCCATTGATTTGTTTTGCCACAAGCACTTCATATGTTTTGAACCTAGTTTTTGACTGAGATATAATTAGATGTTCTGTAAACCTTTATTCTCTTCTGCAAAAGTAGCTTCTTTCTTCTCTTCACTCTCTTCAGATTTTTAGATTTTGCCTCTTTTCCTCCTATGGCTTTAGAGCTCCTTATTCAGAAACAGTTTTCAAGAGATCTATAGAACATTTTCAGCATTTTAGAAAATGATTTTTTCTCCAGCTATTTCTAGTACATTGGGTACTGAAAGTGCCAGTTAATAATTCAGGTTCTCTTTCTCACCTGGGACTAAGAGACAGCTCTTTGTTCTCTGTTAAGGATTGTTCTCAGCATCCTGTGGTCCTAAAATTTCTTAAATGACTATCAAAATCAGATAATTTCTTTTTGAAGTGATCTGATTTTTGGCCTTTAAGAAGTCAGTAATTGTGTTCATAATAGGAAATCTCAATTCCCCTCAGCTCTGTTTGCAGTCCACCTAATGCTCCACTGCTATCATCCTTTTAGGAGTTTGCAAAAATTTGAAATATATGTAGTTCTAGTTTTAAATGCCATTAAAATAATTTTGATGTTAAGATGGTGAACCACTGAAATTTTGATACTAAATGTCCCTTTGCTGGGTCTGAGGCAATGATATAAGCTGTCACATTTTGCTTTCTTTGGTATGTGCTGTAGTAGTGGTGATGGCTTGTGACTGTGAGTAATAATGCAATGTCTTAAGTGTAATGCATTGCCTCCCTGCATGGTTTGGGGACCACAGTTTGAAATGTGTAGCAGGCTGGGATAATGCCTACACAGCTCTGCGAGGCTGAGGGCATGAAAAAGATTGTCAGATGTAATTATCCAGTGCAGTGTGCCAGGACTAGTTATTTGAGTATTTATTCACTCGCAGACAGGTTTCACAGCCTTGGAATGACCCCATGCTGCTAGCAGGCAGCTGCAAAGCTAGTTGAGGTATGTCTACTGAAGCTGCAGTAGCATTTTTGACAGGCCAGAAGTGCCCATCTCCTTGATGTGCATCCTTATATTATGTCAGCTTGTTCCCTCATGGAGATTCTTTCTATTTCCTCTCAATTACGAGAGCATTATGGTGCTGAACAGCACACAAAGCTATGGCAACACACGATAGTACTTTGTGCTAGCTGTTGTTTCTGGTAATTTTTTTTTATTGACTTCTTATTTTCCCTTTTGGTTTAGAATATTTTTATAGCATGTAATCATTTAGATCACTAATGTTGTGTGTCATAGTTGCTGGGATCACGTGAGAGCTGGCACAGTGGTCTAGCTGGAAAAAGAATGGGTTGTTGATCCCAAAGTAGAGTTGCAAATCTGGTTGTTGCTTAGCTGCAGGTGAGTTCTGCATTACTGGATCTGCTCAAATCAGGTTACAGAATATTTTTATTCATTTTCTTCGTTAATTGCTGCTGCTTTTTCTTAGGAGTGTAACATTGGCATATGAAGCAGCTTTCTTTATACTCTCTGTGACCTATAGGTTTTTCTTGTTTGTATTCATGATCTATTTTGGCTTCAATTTGAGTGTATATACCTGTTCTACACTAGTGCCTGCCATTATATTGCTTAATTTCCCTGAGCAATTTATCCCTTCTTACCATTGGGCTGCATTGTTTGGGGGCTGGAATTCTTTCTTCCAGTGGGGTCTCATATAACCTGGAACCAAATGCCCCAGAGACAGTACCATCTCTAATTAGAAGACATCTGTCACCTCCCATTCATACTGTGATTCGGGTGATGAAATATGTTTATTAAGTAGCATTTCCTCTTCTGCTTCTTGGGTTTGAGTAGATAAAAAAGAGTGCAGGGATATTAACACAGCCTACATTTAGATACCTACCTGTAGATAGGTACTTTAGTATCCTGCAGTTCTTCAAATAATAGGGGAAAGAGATAAATTATCTCCAAGGAATGGACACAATACTGAGGTTCTGAGGACAACCAGAGCTCTTCTGCCTGCTCTTTCACCTGCTGCTTTCACATGAACCTGCTCCCTTGATGAGACGTCTTTGTTCTGGCTTGTTCTGTATGGTTAAATTACCATATAAAGGGCAGAAGCACCAGTGGTACTTTGTGTAAAACTAAAAAACTTCTTTATTAAAAGCAGTGTGAAAGAAGTATTTTAACTAAAGTAGGTGTCGTAAGCCAGGTGCAAATATCCTCGCCTGGATGTTTTTCTGCTCCTCGTCCTGCAGGTCTCTGGCATATCCAGCCAGTGAGCTGTCAGCCTCTGCTGCAGGTCACAGCAGAGATTCCTGAACCCTCATGTGCCTGCATCCTACCTGTGGCTGCTGAGCCAAGCTGCAGATAAGGTGTGCTCAGGCCAGCCCTCCCTGTGCCTTGGGGGGTGGTGACTGATGGGTCTGGGTGTTGAGCCAGATGCTCATGTAGGGGTCAGCAGAAGCTGCTGAGTGTCATGGGAACCATATGAGAGGATAAAAAGTGGCCTTGGGGACATTTCTCTGTGGCTGGTGGGGAGTGAATGTGGCATGGGAAAGGAGGAATTAAGGTATGTCTTTGCAGGCTGCTCAGGCTGGTACAATGGTGAGTACTTTTCACTGATGTTAGATAGAGGTAGATGCTGCTGGTTGCTCTAAGCAAAGTAATTTCCACTTAAGACACATATGACCTGGTTCATTAACTTTCTTGAGGTTTATGGGGTCTGATTTACTTTTTGCTACATCCAAGACAGTAATGTAATCCAAGACACTGTAATCCAGAACTTCACTTTTATCAGCAGCTGCTCCACCTATTAGATGCTGTGGGTTTCTTAATGGTTAACAAATGATTTTTCTACCTAAAGGGGAATAATGTTTCAAATGTAGAGGAGAAGATAGAATTTGAGGGCATGAGCCATTGTTAAAGGTAGCTACAATGTTTGTGATCTTTGAATATAAATGTCTGTGGTTCTTGACCTCTGACCCTAAGATCAGTGTTGGTCAGAGCATGGTGCTAATAAAGGGCCATTTCCTTGAGATCCTTGTGGGTCCCTTTGGGTCCCTTCCAGCTTACAACATTCTGTGAATCTGTAAACAGGAGCAGAAAGGAATTGTTAAAGGAAGACATGCACATGTAATTATATCTGTGTGGGCTTTTACATGTATATGTGCACATTCTATATATCCATATACACATCCCTGTGTGTATATGAATATACCTTTGGTCACATGGCTGCATGTATTAGATAACTATCACTGGTGACTTGAACTGGCCATTTATATTCTGCAGCTGTACAACTTCCTGTTGTAAAATGGTTGGTTTGTATGCAGGGAGAACTGTTGCACCAAAGTATGAACTTGTGCAAAAATAGAAAGATTTTGTCAGAGAACAAAGTTATTCTGTGATCAGAGCTGGTAGTGGACTGTCATGGGATTTTTGGAAGCAGGAATGGGTTGGAATAAGGACTTCAGTGCAGGCAACAAGTGTCTCGCCCTGCAGAGGCGCCTCAGCTCACACTGACACAGATGATGTGGCACAGTGCCTTGGAGAAAAACTTGTTTGGACATCAAAGCCCTGTGCTTTCTGCTTCCTGTGCTGAGGGGACTGTTTTCCAGCGAGTTCAGGAGCTAACCTGATTTCTGCTTTAGAGCAGACACCTGGCTGATGTGTATTATTATGCAGGGAAGTACTTGTCATCTGCAGGGAAAACCAACCTCCAGACACAGTTCTTGAGTCCTTGGCAAAGATCTGAATCCCTTTCTTTCTCACTAACCCAACCTCCCAAAAAACAGGAAGAAAGAAGAAAAAACCCACAAGTATCTATAGTTTTGGTTTTATATATAATCAGAAAAAAAAATGGAAGGAAACTTCAAAAATAATCTCTTTTTTTCATCATAGTTGCAACTTGTTTTACAAAATTGCATGCAAGATGCCAAGGAGTTCTAACTATAGGTAGCATTAGAGTGCTTTGATACAAAATTAGACTGATGTTAGATGCTAATTCTAAAGTGTTTCCTTTGGAAAATGTAATATTAGTTACATAAACTAGTTGCTGGCTGTATGAAACTTAAAAAAAGTAAGTAGGAACTCAAAGTAATCCTGTAATATGTGGGAGAAGGATACTCTGTGTTCCCAGGTTAGGAAAATTTTAAGTACAGAACTCTGCTTGAACTTTGAAGAGTGTCTTGATTCTGCATAATTCAGAGTATTAGAGAAATTAATTAAAAATGAAGATTCAGAGAGGTCTCTCTGGTGCTTTTCTGCTTGTGTTCTGGATATGTTCTGGATATTTCCTGGATGTGTTCCTGCCATCTTTTTGTCTGTAGTCTGTAAAAAGCCAGTGCATATCCTAAAGCAAAAAATTTCCCCTAACATTCACCTGTGGAGCCTACAGAAAGCTCTGAACACTTCCTCTTGTATATTAACCTCCAATCCTACTCTGACATTTTCCTCCAGCATTTCATAACCACCTGGGTTGTATTCCCAAATGAAATACAATAAGCACTCTATTTTATACTTTTAAAATAATCAGTCCTGAGGTAAAAGTATATACTAGATGCATTTTAGGCTGCCACAAAACATCAAAGATTAAACAGACATTTATCCTTTGTGAAAGTATAGATAACCATTTACCCTTCTTCTTTTATTTTCGTGATGGAAATGTCGCCCAGTGGGCTTTAGTCTTACAACTTTCACAACTACCTAGTTTTGTGTTTACTTACTTGATTGGACAAATTCAGCTCTAATAAGAAGTAAGTAAGCAAGCAAATACTTTTATTGAATCTAAGATGAAATCTTAACATATAAGTTTCAAATGGTATTCTCTAGCTTTAGATGAGGTAGTAATCACTGAAATATTACTTCTTGGAGTTATATTTTTTTAAATGCTTTCTTCTCCTGGCTAAATAGCTAGAGGGTGATATTTAAATCCAGTTTTATTGTTAGCAAGACCTGCAAACAGTACCTGTTTTAAAAAATTATTCAGTGTCAAGCAGTACAATGGTACAGAAAATTCAGATTAGTATTGTTGCAGAGAATTCAAGGGTTTTTCCCATTTTATTTTTCTTTACTATCTCCAGCTTTACTTTTCTTAGTATTCTCCCTGGCCAGATTTGGGTCATTTTAGCATACTGTAATTTTTATCTTTTTAGTTTATTCAGTTGGTTGCATCTCATAACTGACATTAAAGTAAGGACTTCTCATTCAATTATTCTTAGACGGGAGACTTCCTCTTGCTTGTTGGCATGTAAATATGTGAGTTAAATACACATCAGCGAGATTGCCTTTAATCTCATTTTGGAAATCTTACCAGATAAGATACATATTTTCAAGGTGATTTGTTGCTTACATCTAGAATACAGAATCCAGTTTGAACAGGGATGATTTATTTTCAGTGTTTTGAACAAATCTGCATTTGACAGGTATGGAAAGCAGGGATGCACCCCATGGTTTGAGTTTTGTTGTGCAAATATACTTGTATTATTGAACTGCAAGTCATCCTTTTTCAGTGACTGAAGGAAAAGCCAAGGGAAAAAAACAACTTGAAAGGGAAGATGAAGGATCAAACTGAAGCTGCTTTGATTATTTTGACTGGAGATGTCAGATTGTTGAAGTGAGAGAAGAAATGAGCCTGCTGCTTTTTGGCTCCATCCATTCGGCCAATTACTTCAAAATGAATTTTAAAAAGTTGTTGGATTCTAATGTTTCAGTTGGGGTAAAACATGAACACAAAGCGCTTGGGGTTACTCTGTGTCCCTATCACCTCTGTCTGACATAAGAGAAACACTTCCTCACTGAAGTGAAAATGAGAAGTGGTGCTGGGAACCTGCCATCTTGTAAATCAGCTGTGCACATTGCTTTTAATAATCAGCAGCAATAAATGGCAGGAATTTGAAAGGAAAATCTATTTCTGGCTTTCAGAAGCAGTCAGATTACAGATGAACGTATCCTTCCCAGAGGAACTATAAGGGAACGTACTATGTTTATCCCAGCCCTCTCATTACTTTGACCCTTTATTACCTTTTTGCAATGAGGCATGTGATACACTCACAGAAGACACATTTCCTTGCCTTCTGCCCTGGTGTTTCCTGGTGGTTTAATCCACTTGAGATGTAACACAGACCCACCACAGAAGTGCTCAACTGTGCTGCCTTTATAGTAGCCCTGGCACATTCAGTGGACCTGGTCTGCTGGGTTTGAGCGAGGACCTGCCTCATCCAGCTGCCTTCCAAGGGCTTGAGCTGCCTTCTGCAGGCACAGGGATGTGACGTTTCCTGACAGGAACATGAGGAAGAGGAGTGTTTTCAGTGCCTGCCCCCACTCAGCTGGCAGTGACCTGAGGGACCCTGATAACTCCAGCAGCCTGTGGCAGAGGAGATGGGTGCTTTCCTCTTGTGAGATGAAGGAAGACACAGCTGTGCTGGTGTACATGGCTGTATACATGTGAACTCTAATGAAACCCTTGCACCTCAGAAAGGGAGAGATTCCTTACTCCTAGATTTAAACTCAGCATAAAATCGCCCGGTTAAATCACCTGGTGTAATCCATATCCGTGCTGTTTGCCTTCCAGAGCAAGAGCTTGTCTTGGCTCAGTGCTGGGTAAAATCTCCAAGGGACGCCCTCAGTCCTGGAGCTTTTCTTGGAAGCCCATGATTGTGGTAGAGGCCTGAGGACAAGGGGAGGTTAGGGAAGGGTAAAGGGAGAGAAAGTGTTTTGGAAAGGAATAGACACTGTGTGGATTGACTCACACAGCCTTGTTCTGTGATCCAGCTTGAAGAAAATCCAGTGGGAAACAAAAACAGGGAGCTGTTCTTGAATTGGCATTCTTGAGCAGGTTTGAAAGATTCAACTTCTACCTTGTATTTCTCAGACTCGACAGTGTTTCTCTCACACCCTTTGACTGTGCTGTGTCTCTGGCAGCGCAGTTTCATGGCAGTGGCTTTGGCTCAAAGCATTGTTTTGAGAAGTTTCCATCTGCAGCTGCTCAGTTCATTTGTTTCGGGAGGGTTATTTTGAAGCCAGCTTGGTTAGGCCCAGTGTGTGTGGTGCAGCCTTGTAGGCAGCGCTGTGCTGTGGTATGGGGAGTGCTCCAAACCACAAGGCTGGAAAAGTGAGTGTATCCTTTTCAGCTGAGAAATCCAGCTTCTCCTGTGTGAGTTGGGATCTTGCTCTTAACCTCGTTCTGATCCCATTGCCTGACATAGCAGCACATGCCCTTGGGTGTTTGTTTGCCAGTTGCCAGTGACTTGATTACTCTTAAGGACTTTCCTTCAGAAGCTGTCTGATGTGAACAGGGGTATGGATACACACTTGCTACTTAATTCCAGAAAAATGAGCAAGACATAAAAGGTCATAAAGCAATATATCTGCTCTATCTGCTTCATTCTGTCATGAATGGAGAAGGTCTTATTTTGGTCTCAAAAATTACACGTTTCAGTCTTTCTTCCTGAATGCCCCTGCAAATCCAGTAGAAATTTTGTCTGATGCAGTCTGGTGGATAGTTGTGTTCAAACAGTCAGAAGTAAAACTACATTTTCTCCTTAAACTTCAGTGTATGTTGCAGCAATTTCACTGTCCTCGTGAGGCTCTCTGCTGTGACTGCAGGACTGTTGCACACTGTGACAGGAATGAAGACAATCATAATTAAACAGCTGGAACATATAGATAGATCCTGTATGCATCTTTCATGCCATCACAAAGACAGTTTTTGATAGCTTTTTCTGAATTTTGTGCACACTGGGTTCTTGAAGCTACGTTCATTAATTCTAGACACCACGAGTGTCTGCTCTTGTACATGACTTCCTACAGAGTCTCCCTGTGTGTTTTAATGCTGACTTGAAGTTCTCACCACAGTGATCTGTTGACATGAAAGACACCACACACTACATATAATAAACCGTACCCACTCCTTTATGAGAGCCTGGAATTGCAGAGATGACAGGCCACTAAATACACTCTAACTGTATCTTGTTCTCAGATGTTTATATGAAACTAAAATTCATCATCCGTGTATCAGTAGTATAAATTTTATTATTTCCGTACAGAAACACTTCTTCTTTTGAAAAACTATAACAAAAATTCATGCATAACTGATACTGTCAAGTTTCTTATGTATCTATACAAACCAAAATAACTTCAAGTCCTAAATTCATTTATTTGAAGTAATAAAGCATGCATTTATTTTGTGAGATAGTTCATTCAGGTGCTCATATAGAGTATTCAGTGTCAATACTGCTGTGATGTCTGTTCAGATTCTGTTTATCCTTATAGCATCAAGCTCTAGACATAATAGCAGAATACTACATTAGTTTATTTTAAGAAGATCTGAAAAAGAAGTGGTGATTTTCATGAATAAAATAATTTCTTTTCAGGAATTTCTGTAAACCACAGCTAACACAGGAACCTCCATGTCAAAACCCACAATTTTCATCCCTGTTGGTATCCAATATTGATATTGGATTCAAAACTTGTTTTGTTTTAAATATTTTAAGTAGAAGACACCAAGTGACAAAGTACACATAAGGATTTATGTGGCATTAATACAGCTGAAAAAAATTCATGTGCTGATCCCTCTTCGAATTCAGGCCTAAGAAATATTTAAGCATTTAAGAGATATATGGGAGACCCAGGCTAGATACCATTCTTCTTGATTTATATCGAGGAATTAAGTTAGTTTCTTTTGCTCCAGGGTTTTTTTCAGTCTTCTTATGGAGTCAACCTGAAAATTTAGATGGAGAGAAAAGTGGAAGAAGGTCTTATCAAATCAGTTAAATCTCTTAATACTCTTTTTTCAGTGGAAGGACTCTGAATGGAAATAGAAGATAATATCTTAGAATATTTTGGGACAGTTCAGAACATAATGTTTGAATTTTGGTTTTAAATTAAGCAGCTAATCAAGGTCTAAGAGCACACTTGTTATTGTTCAAGGAATATAAATTTAATTGATAAATCTGGTATTGATTTTCAGAGAGTCAAAATACGGTTTTTGCTGAGTTTTTTTCAAGTTTTTGCAGAATTCTATGAGTTAAAAAAGTATTTTTACTTCTGGCTGTTGTAGATTTTTGTTTAAAGACGAAGTCCTTAAGTTATTTTCTCATAGCTTTTTCGCTACATTCAATATTTTTTGTGACTTTGATTTTTCACATTTTATATATAAAGTTTGAGATTTTTAGTAAAGTATGAGGTCTTTGACACCGTAAAAGGAAGATAAGTTGTTGAAGACTCAGCAAATTAAGCGTATTATTTCTTTTAGCAAACGTTGAGTAGCTGCTTTGTGTTGCTTTAGCTACTCTGGGGACAGAAACAGCTTTAGCAAATGCTGGGCCCTGTGTGAAATCAGTATCTAGCATGCATGTGAGAGAAACCTTTTGCAGAGGTGGGGGATGCACATGTTCTTGCATAACACTGTCAAATTTAGCAGTGAGTTGAATAACACCCGAAGAAATTTCATGTGTGGAGAGTAAGGCTTCTCTAATTAGCTGTAAAAGGCCAAATGATTGGTGCTAAACACTGTATTATAGCAGTAAAAATCTCTGCTGTAATGCATCCATCACTATCATATTGAAGAGACTGCTGGGTGTGGTGGTCAGCGGTGTTTCAGAAAACATAATTAAAAACATCATAGTAAGCCACTGCTTGTGGTTCACTGCACATTGTCTGAAGCACTCTGTATTTGCAGAAGGTTGTTTCATTTTGGAAGGGGGCAGAGAGGATAAAATCTCTCAAATCTTCTTTGAACATTCTGCAGATGCTTCTGATCCTTATGTTTACTTCTGAATCCCAACACACACTTCCTCACTGTGTCCCTTCTGGAATGGTCAAGAGAAGTCTTAACACCAGATTCTCCTCCAGTCTACTTTTAGAGGTAGAAAACATTTAAATTGCTTGCACTCCCTGACCAGTAGCTCAAACATTTCATATCCTTGCTAAAAGCCAACTCAGGCTGGCATGGTAAGTGAATGGTGCTGAGACCCATAATGACATCGTCTTGCCCCCACTATCTGCTTTGAAACCTGGTTTCAGCCCCATTAAAGGGTGAATTCCTTGGATCAGCTTCATTACAAAAAAAATACAACAGATCTATTTAGTAACACATACACCACATTTAAATTATTAATTCCTCTCAGGGTCAAATTTGATAAGTATATTTTAATGTCATTCTGGAACCTAAAAGGAAAAAAAAGTGTAGTATATTAAATGGACCCTAAATCTCTCCTACTTCCCCTTAAGCTGAGAGGAGGTAGGTTGCATATGCAGAAATCCAGTTTTGAGTAACATTTTGTTTACTGTTGAATCTTTAAATTGAAATATGAATTCTGTATTCAAGTCTTGGCTTAGTCATCATATTTAGCCTAGTTAAAGTAGAAGTTAGTGGATAGGCTTTTAAATTTTTCTTAAAATTACTCTGATCAGTTTAGAATGTCTATCAAGGCAGGCACTTATTACATGTATAATGTATGTATGCAGATAGGAGATACAGGTAAAGAAATGAGCCTGCACTGACTGTGAAAGAAGTCTGTTTGTTTCTAAGTAGGCTGCAGAGAATTTCTGCATGTTAAGTAGTGAAAGAAATTCTTTCAACTTTAAGTCAAAATGTAGTCCATGAAGCTAAGTGCTTTTATCCCACAGTTACTTGAAAAAAGACATGAGTCATCAACTAAATAAAGTTTACATTTTAAAAAGGAACATATTCCAATATTCCAAATATACTGTATTTAAACGTGTTCCTAAGCAGAATTCATTTACAGTTATTTTTTGTTTCCTGTTGGACTACACTAATCGGTTAATGATGTAAAAATTAACAATTTACTATAGATGAATGCTCTGATCTAGCTCCCTTGCTGGAATAGCTATTATGTGACTGCACGGTGAGAATGTTGGCTGAAAGGAATTGAAAATATGCATAAAGCCATGTCTGAAGGTCATTCTGAAGTAGGGCTCAATTTCATTATTAAAGTACCCTGGAGAGTACATTGTAAAAGTCTTCTGCTTCACTTCATAAATAATGAGTACATGACATCTGATCCAGGGCCATTCATCTCACCTCTGTATTTCTCAAAAAGGTACTTTATAGAGTGGATATCTACTTTATATTTAGATATAAAGTGACTAGTCCTAATTTCCTGAAATGCAAGGTTTGTCTAGATTTCATTAGAACAGAGGATTGCATCCAAATCAACATCTTGTCGGACAACTACAACAGCTCTGTTTGGTGGTGGTTTTACCCTCATTTTCTCAATTTCTCTATATATTTTACCTGGCATCTTACTCTCTTTAGATTTCTAGTGCTTTCCTTTCCCCTTTCCCTCAGTTTCTCCTTGTTATTCATGATGATGAGGTGTCCAGTCCCTGGGCAGCCTGCTCCTTTCCTTCCTGCTTGGCTGGAGCATCTCTGCAGACAGATAGTGGTGCAGGGGATGAGGAGGGGCTGGGAGCTGCTGCCTGTCATGTGGGTAGGTGAGGCACCAGCCATCACAGTAAGAAAGTGTCATTTTTGGAAATCTTGAAAGCTCCCTCTTGTTTAAAGAGGAAAGAGGAAATTATGAGGGGAAGGCTAAGACCTGCTTTGCAGAAATTCCTTCATCACCAGTAGCTGGCTCCTCAGCTGTGGGAATAAAACCAAGTGTGTAGACAGCACACATCATCTGTCCTTCACTGTCTAATCTAGTTGTCTAGTCCAATCGAAGTGTCTTTCTCAACTGTCTTCATTCACATCTTTGCCAAGCAATTAGCAAGTTGGGTAAAATTCTCAATGCCAGAATTAAACTGCCTTGCAAGAGAGCAGGAACTTTCTTCTTTTCACCAGCAGTGAGAAAAAGGATCATTGAATGTGTGAATTCTTTCTAAATGTAAACTTGTATGATTTCCTTATACTTCTTTGGTGGTTTGTTTTTTTGTATTCTCATCAGGAATAGAGCATTTAAGTCCTTCCATTTCCTTTTTAGTATATTGGTATTATTTTTATATTTTTTGGCAGTTAGTTGGCTTTTTAAATAATCTTCTAATGTGTCAGACATTTTTCTTCTTGAAAATGGTCACTAGTCCACAGAATGAGAGTAATATTCCTATTGTTCTTGGTTCTGTGTTTCTTTCTTTGTTTGCTTCCTTCCTTAATGTTGAAACTTTTCTTCCTGCCCTGTTTGTGTGTTGTGATAACAAAGACAGTATTGGTAAAAGCAATATTGGTAAATGCAATAGTCTAGTCTATTAAATGACTATTAAACAGAATAGAACATCTCTATAGTTGATGTATTTTTAATTACTATGCTCTGTCTGATGAAAAAACACAGGCAAGTTGACACTTCTAATACTAAAAGTGTGGTTTACTGTTGCAAATAATGCCATCACATTCATCTCTGTTGCATTTGCTTTCCTCACAGTCAGTTTCCCTTGCTGAGCTTCCTTTGCTTATGTTTATTTATGACAGAGGAGCACTGTCTTTCCGTAAAAAAGAAGGTGCAATGATTGCAAATCTAATGGAATGTGAGGTATTAAAGTGTTCATGCACTGAGCATACTTGTGTAGATATCCTTTCAAGATTACTGAGTAACAGTGAGGAATATTTCATGTTTTCTTGCCTTATTTATTGGTTGGATCTCTGAGTTTGCAAAGGTACTGCTTTCCTTCACTCTAACCACCAAATATGTTCTGCAAGCTCTCATAGTGGTTGGCACCAGGTTGCACCTCAGGAGCCCTGAAAGGACTATTCACAGTGCTGAGGTAGAGAATTTGCAAACATTAATTTTGGAGGGGCTCTGATTTTATAGCCCTCAGCATTATACATGGAAAGCATAAAGACAGAGATGATAATTGCCTCTTGAATTCTGGATGTGGCTCTAACTTTATTCTTCTGTTTGTGAACATTTGGTACTTTCAAAGGCTAAAACCAGCTCTTGGCAGCGTAAAACTGAGCAATATTTAACCCAAAAGATTCCTCTTGTCCTTTTCCTTGACAGATGTATGAGCATGCAAATGAGAGAAAAAAATCAATGTCTAAATCTGATTTATATGATTTATAGTCCTGCATAAGCAGAATTTTTTACAAGTTTTACCTTATGGTGTTGCTTATTTTGAAAATTAAGGAGACCTAGAAGAAGGTTACCTGCAACATCAGCTTGGAAAAAATCAGCATTTCAAACTTAATTTTTATAAAAGAAAACAGAGTACAGATACAGCTTAAGTGACATAGGAATGGTTGTGTCCGTTCCTGGTGCATTTATACTATGTTTTAAAAATCATAATAAGTAGAATTTTAATAATTAGCCCACATTTGTACAAATAGAAGTTTTCTCTATACAACAGAAAAACGTAAGTATAACCCCAGTGAACTTTGGTTTTAGTTTATTTATTAATTGTAGTAATAAAAAAAGTTAACATATTTGTGATTTTTTAAAAGAGTAGAATGAAGATAGGGGAAATATGATACTGAAAATATTTGGCTGGATGCATCTTCAACAGTTTTGAAGAAAAATTTTGAGTGATGTGGAAAAGAACCATGATTAAATGTTGTCCATTCATCCAGCTAAGTTTAGCTAACATGCATATTTTTGAGGAAGCAAAAACCTTTGAGCTTTTGCTGTTGTAATCTTTAAGGAAAAAGAGCCAAATTCTGTGTTTGCCTTACAGACACTAATGTGTTTGATTTGGGGAGATGAAAGCTTAGGGAGAAGTTTGGTTGAGTCATTACCAGGTTTTGACTCATAAAAGGAATGGACAAAAGTAAGCACTTTATATGGAAAGCTGGGAATTTATTGTTAGTTTAATCAAAGAACTATTTTTACTCCAATTTCAATAGCTTAGAATTATATGCGGTTAAAAGGATATGCACACAAACTCTCTGATATTTTCCTTTTTTACCTCTGCACCACTGGGTCCTAAGGTCAGTGGCAGCTGTTGTGTTTAGGGTGGGGATGCACGGAGTCGTCACAGCATCCTTACTGGTGGTTTCTTCCTCTTACATGTAAGATCCATCTTGAACTGTTCTTACCTGTTTGTCAGCATGCTTTGGGGCTTGCACTGGGCTTTCATTTTCCATTACAGCTATTGCTGCTGAGTGTGGTGTGCTTTACATCTGCTGATAAGGATTCTTTGTTCTCTTTTTATCCCCTAACACTGTTTTTATGCAGTGCCCAAATTGTGTTGTTTAATGTCCAGTCTTAGAACACTGTACAAGCTGCTTCTAGCCCTTGGGCCATTTATTGTAGGGACACAGAGAGTCCCTACATAGGGTCATTATTTGTTATTACTGATTAGCTGCAGAAATATATCCAATAGGTGTTACACAACACAGTTGTACAGAGCTAGGCAAAAGGCAAAGCAAAGTGTGTGCCAGTTACTGGAACTTAGGTAATTTCTGATAGGAGCAAGTCTCCCACCAGGGAAGCACAAGACCCTTGGATCTGTGGTGATAATTTAACAATAGGCTTGTGGCCTGTCACAAGAGACAGCAGCACTTTATTTCTTTGTCTCTAAGGCCTGCAGAATGTTGGTGTTTATATGCCCCTTCATTTGCATTGGCACTTCTTGCATCTTTTCCAGTGAGCCTTTGAAAGGAGAAGATTTGCAGAGATACCGGAGAGGCATCATGACGACACCGAGGGCTGAGGGGCTGGGCAGGGATTTACTCAGTTAATACTGACACAGTTAGCAGGAGAAGGGAGAGAAGATGTGGTGAGAGTCCTTTGAGAGAGGAAGGAGAAAACCCCAAAGAAACTTAATAAACAAAAATTTATGAGATCTGAGAAGCACAGCTTGCGATGAAGGGCCAATGAAGGGATGGAAATGAAGGGGGGGAAAAGATCAGAGAAGTAAATGCAATTTCCCCAGTTGCAGACCTCAAGAAGTTGCAAGATTAACACCAAAAATAATATAATTTTTTAAGTGTGCTCCCAAGTTTCTGAGCCTTTAGGCAAGGTTTGGGAAATATTTTCAAGACTTCTTTCACATTTGTAAGGACTAGAATATAAACCTTTTTTAAAAGACCATGGACTTTTAAAAGTAAGACCCAAATAATCCAAGACTTAAAAATTATGCATATTGGCTACAGTACTTGCTTGCTTTCATGAAGTCATTAACTGATGGAGAGGGGAGAAAAGTGAATACGCCTTGTTTCATCTTTGAAAACTCTCTTAGTGCATGTGGCTATCTGTGCACCTCTGCTTCTGCATTTCAAATCTTCCTTTCTGAATAACTTCAGCAAGTAACTTAGATACTCCAGCATATTACTGCCTTCATGATTTCAAGGTTTCTGGGAAGTAATGGAAACAGTGGCAACAGGTGAATTGTGAAGTGATTAGTGACATTTAGGAAGTTGATGGTATCTATTTCAATTTTTTTTTGTGGCAAAGGCTATACATAGCCTCTTTTTTTTTTTTTTTTTTCTTTCTGAAATGAATTTGTATCTCCGAAAACATTCTAGAATACATCTTTAAAAGAGGCAAAATGCCTGGAAAGGAGACTTCCATTTATCAAAAAGAAAACCAGTTTTGAGTTTGTTTTCCAGTTGGGAGTTTGCTTTCCAGTTGTGAGCAACTTTAGCACTGTCTGTCCAGTGACTGCACAGCAAAATTTGTGTGAAAAGCCTTACAGAAAAGCCTTATAGCATATAGATTTAGTCACTGCTGTCAAATTTCTATATTTAATCAAGAGTTATTATAGAAATACTCCTTTTGAAGTAATAACAGTGTCACATGAGGATTATCTCAGAGGACTGTTTGTATCTCTTATGGTTATGACCTAAATTATCTATCTTTAGAGCACATCACAGATCTGAATACCTGTGACTTCACAGTTTGTACTGTGAACTTCAAGGCTTAGTCAATCATGAATGCATGCAGGTAGCAATATAAGCTTCTTTATTGTGGCCTTTTAGATCTGTGCAACATTTTCCATGGTAAAATGCTCCCATTTTTTAAGCTGGCTACACATCAGAGTAAAAACAAAGAAAAAACTGTTTGCTGTGGTCTTAGTCTATGCATGTTCAGTATTATTCCTGTAAGAATTTACTCTGCTAGTAATTTTTTATTTTTAAAGGGACTTATCATTTCCTCCTTGAAAGATGTGAAAGATTTCTGTCTTGCAACTTCTTGCTCAAGACTGGTTCTTCAATGTGATATTTTTGCACTTGGAAGTTATATATGTGATTTTTTATTTACCCTTTGTGATGTTTGGTCATTTTTTGGTCCAGGACTAATGTCAAGTGAAAGGCAATTCATGATTCTTGCATTAAAGTAATGGCCTGCACAATTGATAGGTTTATCATATTATTTGCAAAGGTTACTAATGGAAATAACAGCATTGAATGGAGGACAGTAACCCTGCTAAATGGGAATTGGTCATATAGGCATATATTTGGATAGCTAATTGAAGTTCAAAAATCTTGTCTTAAATGCAAAATTGTTACTGGTAAATTAATGCAATGAATAAAAGAGGCTTTTTCTGTTTTGAGCACTCTCGTGATTATCACATCTTTATAAAACATGTTTTTATTTTAAATTAGTAATAAATATTATTTTAAAGCAGCTGGTTTACCACACTTTGAAAACAGTCAGTTAGTTATTTATGTTCTAAAGTCATGAGAGTACCTTAGAGAATACTTCACTATTGGTTTTTACCCTAGAGATTATTGTATATTAATGAATTGTGCTTCCAGTTGTCCTGGAACTTTCTGATGGATATAGAAGTTGTCTGCCAGGATATCTCAGGGGCAAAATTGAGCATCTAACTCCTCACAGCTTTACTACAAAAGACTGAGAAGATTAACTTTCTCTGAAATAGAATAATTTCTGGAAAGTGATTATTATTATTTCTTCTTTCGTAACTTAAGTAAAACGATTCTTACACTTTTCTAAAAGTAATTTGGTAATAATTGTATTCAAACCTATGACTTTCTAGTCCCAATCAATTTTTAAGCATCTTTGGGGGCAAGAAGTCTGCAACTTTTGATCAGTACAGCTTAGTTACAATTTGGAAGAAGTAAATGAAAAAAAAAATTTAGAGCCTGCAGCACAATTTCCCTTTTTATGTTAGAAAAAGAAAATTTTTAATAGAAAATTGGTCAAAAGGCGAGGCAGAAAGGCTGAAGATCTGTCATTCACGGACTGCTTACACAATCAGTACACAGTGAATTGCTTTCCCTTAGCTGCTTTCATCAGCAGCCTTTCCCATTCCATAATCAAGGCTGGGAAGCAGCATTTCTCCTAACAGTTTTCATGGAAATATCTGCTTAGTCTTAACCCTAAACTGTCTCGTCGATTAAGATCCTGAATAGTATTTTCTTAAATAATTCAATAATGCACATACTACATGTTCAATTTTGTATTTTAGCTAAATTGTACAGGAGGGTGAGGAGCTTTGTGCCTGAGCAGAGGCAGGAGGCTCCCAGGAGGCTGACCAGGCGCAGCGCCCAGGAGCCGCTGCTGTGGGGACACAGGGGCAGAGCAGCACCAGTCAACAGGCACCTGGTCCCTCGGGGCAGCAGCTGCCTGTGCCCGGGGGAGCTGGGCTTCCTCCTTCCCCACCTTGCCATTTCACTGTTAATGAACTGCATTAAGTTCTATAAGGATTCAATATCCTGAGTTTTGGTCAACACAAATACAAATAGAGAAATTCCTCAGGTTTTTTTTTTGCAGTTCTTACTTGCATTTTTCACTTAAGTAATTTGTTGTCATGGTGTGCTGTGCTGTTCTGTCTTCCTTGGACATGAATGTGGAAAATGGCCATGCTTCAATATACTTTAAGAGGAAGGTTTTGTCAGATATTACCTTGCTGAAAGGGTGGTGTAAAACCAAGACTGATCCTGCTCATTTTAACTTACCAGGGAGTCACGTTAACTTCCAAGTTAACTGAGCAAACTGAGTTCCCTAAGGTTGTGTAATGTTGGCAGGATGTCCCAACACTGCAACCACAAAATATTAGCTCGAAAAACACTATTGGTTTCCATCCTCTCAGAAACCAGGGAGCCAGGAGGGAGCAGGGATATGATACTGAGTGTGGGAGCACTGCAGTGGTCAGTGAGATTTCTGAGGAACAGGACAGCCAGAGAGAGCAGCTGTTAATATCTCTGCCGGCCAGGCTGTTCCCAGCCCGGCCTGCAGGTTAACGGGGTCCGATGCCCGCGTGAACCAGCGACTGAATTGATGGTAACTGAGGTTTGCGTGCCTCAGTTTACCAGTGCAGCCCAACGCCTCNCCAGGTTGGATAGGCTGAAGCTGGACTGGACAGTGGAGAGGGTTCCTGTGCTTTCCCTGTACAGCCTGTTAGCAAGGGGAGCAACAGAGTATTTGGCTGCAGCTTTGCCCTAGGCTGGAGGAATGGGGTCAGGACAGTGAAATCCAAGAGCCTGCTGGGAACTTCTCTAAGCTGCAAAAAAGGTCTGTGAGGCCAAGAGAATGCCTGAAGTTAAAACTGGAGAGATCCTGGATGTCCTGGTGGGAACAGGGAAGATATTCTGGGTGAAGGGCTACAGTATTCTTTTCAAGCACAAGAGCTAGTGAAGTTTATAGGAGTGGCAGATCTGAACTGGCATATCTTCATTGCAATCTTCATTTCTGTCTTCTGGCTGGGAGCACAGTTACCCAGTAAGTAAGTTGCTTGTAAAGGTGACAGAAAAATCACACATCTTTTGTAGCCCATGTTAAAAAAAAAAATTGGATACTATAATGTTAAGATATTGTAATGTTGTGTGTTCTAAGTATACCCTTTATCCTGTACCTCAAAGATTCGAGTTACTTGTGAATGTTCTCATTTTCCTCTGTATGTAAACGAAAGGGTAGCAATTTCTAAACCTTAGAAGATTTTAGTCCTTTCCTTCATATGCGTTGCCTATTACAGGAATGCTAGGTCTGGCTTAACATGGGAGTTTACTTTCCTGGCCTTTTGGCCTTTTTCTGTTCTTGGCACTGGATACAAGTTTTTTTTTAATAATGAGCTGATTTTTTTTCCTTTAAAGTCAGACATTGATATCTTGGATTTCATTTAACCAGTTATTTATGTGTAAGATGAAGATGAAAAAAAAAGGCAACATATCTTTGCCACTGTTATCTAATAAACAAGTTATTTTATAATTTGAAAAAAAAAATTGAAAAAGGAAAGGTAAAATCATCACAATACTTGAAACAGTTCATGAAATGCTGATGGGAGAGGAATGACAAGGCCAAGGAGTCTAATGGTTTCTGAGGTTATGGGAAGTGAAAGCTAGTCAGCTACCATCACCCTTTGGTTGACCACTTTGATATGGTGAACAAAAAGGTTAAAGGTTTCGTGTTGTTTGCTTCTTCCCTTTTCCTTCTGGGAACAGTTGCATCCCTTTTCTTGGCTGGATCAGCAGTAATGTCCTGACCTCATGAGGCATTTTCCCAGGAATGAAAGTCCCCTCCCTCTGTTCCCTGCCCTCCTGCATCCCATGGGATGGTGCTTCTCTCAGCAGTCTAAGTATCTCCCTCAGAGAAGAAGGATGTGTCTTCCAAGGTCTTTTCACTGGGGTGGTAGATTTTCTCTTTCCAGAGAAGACACAGTATTTATGATAAAGGATCTTCCGGGTGCTTGTCTCTGCTATGCTTTTAAAAGCGTTAAGCTTTTTCTAAGCCTCTCAAGGGTTACTGGGTCAGCCATGGCTTCTGCTTCCCGAGGAATTCATTGGTTGTTGTTGATGTTAGCAGTTCCAATCTGGTATAATGTACTCAGCAAGTGAAAGGCAGTGTGCTCTTCACCGCTTGAAACAGGCAGAAAAACACTCTCATAGGTGGCTTGAAAGAACACAGCTTTTTCACAGAATGTCTTTATGTTACCTGTTGTAGAGTTTAATGTTTAGCTGAATTTGATATTTAGGATAATAAATGTAGTTTGTCGGCCCCGGATATTTTTTCACTTTGAATTTGTTGAAGCTGTTATGTTCTGGACCAGTACAAAGTTCTCCAGTGCTACTGTTGAATGCTGCTTTTGTGTGACTTTGCCTTTTGGTTGACTGAGAAGCGTGGTGACATTCGTGTTTTGGTTGCATTGTTTACACATTTTTTGCTTTTACCTGCTCACCTATATCATCACAAAATTTAAGAGTACTTGCTGTGTATTTGATTTCTACTCCCTCTATCAAATGTGTGTAAAAGACTGAAAAATTCCTGGGCGCAGAGGTTATGGTGTGTAGGAAGGCTGCTTGGATGAGCAGCAGAGCACAGCTGTGGGCACTGAGTGTAAAAGTCTCACACTTTTCCTTTGGTTTACTGCTTTTTCCCATAGTTCAGTGGTTCTGAAGGTCAGAGCAAAGAAAAGTACAGTCTCAATGCAAAGACCATTGTAAACCAAACACCCTCTTATTTGTTCTGAAATCAGAAATGGCTGATTTGATCCTGGGCAGGAAAAGGAAAAAAAAAAAAAAAGAAAAACTGTGGGCAAATAACACTGGTGCTGGTAAATCAGAAGGGTTTGGGCTTTGGGAGATTTATGAGAACATTGAGTTACATGGCCAGAACATATTATACTGAGCTGGACTGCAAAAAAGGGGGAACACTTCCAACTTAAACTCTGTTTATAACTTTTGCCTTTCACTTGTTGCATAAAATGAGGATAAATAAAAGGAATGAATTTACAATTGTAACTGCTGAGAAGAGCTCATTGGTGTTTGTGTTTGTTTTGTACCTCCAATCACAGAGGTGCAAACAGCTGGAAAAGATAGAATTTATTGGAATCTTCTTTTTTTGATTGTCTCTTTTTTTTTTAGTTTTATGCCAGAAAAACCCCCAAATCAATATACAGGGTGACAGACTTGCTGTCTGAGCAGCAGGTTGCTGCTTCTGGCCTGGCAGTGTAGCCAGGGCCAGCCCTGCCATCCAGGGCTGTGTTTGCCAGGGTTCTTTTGTTTGGTGCCACCTGGCTGCAGTGCTGTGACCAGGGAGGATGGAGGCATGACAAAAATGTTTAGCAGAGGCCAGGCAATTCATCAAACTGCCTCAGCTACTTTGGAAGCTGCATTTCATCGTGACACTGAATTTTTTAAGATTCTGGTCGCTTCCCAGATTTTCCTTTCTGTCTGTAGCCCCTGGGTCTATCACATACACATTCTAGCAAGAAAAGTGCCAAGTAACATAGAGTATGAACAGTTTTGCACTTTGGATATGCTTTTGACCTTCCTTTGTTGCTTGGCACAGCAGTTGAAGGCGATGGGGAGAAGTACAGATGAAAAAGAAGGCGGGAAAATGAATTTTAAAATATATTTTGAGCAATAGACTCTGTCCTTGCTTTGCTGGCTGCTGTACTTTTGCCAGCTGGGAGAGCTGTGTAGTAATCATGTCAGAGGTAAAGCTAAAGGCCGGATCTACCACTGTCTCCTTCTACTGATTTTCTCCCTGAGCAGTGTGAGATGCAGGGCAGTACCAGCTCATGGGTTGGGGCTGCTTCCAGTGGCCCAGCAAACTCAGTCATCTGCTGCTCAAAGACAAGTGACAGGACAGCATCCCACCAATTTCTCTCCTAACACACTCTTTCACAGCTTAAGCTGTCTTGCTCCTTCTCTCTTCTTTGCCTTTTTATTTATTTATTTTCCCTCCGTGACAGTTTTTTTCAGTCTTCAGGATGTTTTAAATGTCACATTTCTGGCAGGTGTAAAAACCTTTGTATGAGTGAATTCTAACACTCCCCTCTCTGGCCTATGGAGGCCACGTCATCACTACCTGACCCTCTGTGTTAGCTTCCCTGCAGCAGATAATCCTGAATAAAATGCCCTCTGGAGTGCCACCTATTCCACCTCTCTTGGCTTTTCCCCTGCCTATTTCTTGAGAGTGTGGGTGTTGAAGTCACTGCACTGCCTGGTGGCTTTAGGGTTGGCACTAGTAGTAGCTCATACCTGATACTTTTCTTTCTGTGCCTTTAGGTTTTGAGGGTCGACTTTGGGGGAAAGTCTGAATACCTATGTTAACTTCTTGGTAATGTCCTTCGGGCTCAGCAATCTGGGATGTTTCACCATTTTTCTGGCTCCTGTGAGCTTCCATTTCCTGACGTAGTTTCCACTTTGTTTCTGTCTTTTTGTGGTCTTTCTGCTCACCTGCCACCATTGATGTTGGCTTGATCTGTTTCTCTTCCCTACAAACACAGGCAGCCCCCTTAGTGTGAGGGATCCAGGAGGGCTTTATGGGCCACTTTTCTGTACTTTCTGTGTCTCAGTAAGTTGCTGCCTGAGCTGACGTACTGCAGGTGGCTTCTGGTCTGAGTAGTCTTTAAGGTGAAAAGGGTAATTAACTAATCCAAAATATATGTGTATGGAGCTTGCTTTCTTTGGGGACAAAAGGTAGATTAAAAATAGTTCACTAGAAATACCTCAGTTCATAGAAAACAATATTATGAGATATGCAAGAGAGGAGATTTGCTGATTTTTCTTGACTCCATGATGTACAGCATGAGTTTGACTAAGTGGAAGTAGTGAAACTGAGAGAGAGTTTGAATGTTTTGTGAATGTTAAGTTCTGCTGTCCATTGCCTTGCGGTTGATACTCCCTTCCTTCCTTCCTGCCTTCCTGCCTTCCTGCCTTCCTGCCTTCCTGCCTTCCTGCCTTGTATTAAATGATCACACTTTTCACATAGCACCTGGCAAGGGCTGGAGATAAAATCTAAAATTAAAAGAGTTTAGTAAAATTTGACATATTTCGTTTTTAAAATAAACTTATGTAAATGTGAAAAAGTTCAGAGAGTAAAATAAAATTAAGACTTAAAGGTATTTAAAGGCATTCCCAAGAAGTCTGTTCTTCTACACACATTATAGGCATTTGTGTAACTTTTTCTTGAACCTTCTGACAGGAAATAAGTTGTTTTCTCTGTTCTCCCTGCTGTGTTTTACACCTCCCATCATCATTGCTGTTCCTGTCCAAACTGTTACTCTTCTTCCTTCAACTTTGTCTTGAAGTGCTGTGCTCAAGACAGTGCAGCACATGCTGTGTGAGGCCCCAGAGCCTCTCAGATTGATTGTTTTGGGCCATATGGGCTGTATTCTTGCCTGGTCATCTTCCATGGGGTACTGACTCTCACATGTTTGGCAGTCAGTTCTAATTGAGATCCAGTTCATAAATCCTGTCATTAGGACAACCATTGAGTCTGTTAAGTGCCTCTTTCACACAGAGTTGATGAGTGTCTGGCCATCTACAGCTATCCTGATAAATTGTGCTCTATTTTTTCATTTAGTTCATTCTTCCAGTTTAGAAATATATAATTTTATGTTAATTTCCCCCCTATTTGTTTGCTCTATTGTATTCATGACAAAGTTTCACGTTATGAACTGTCCATCTTTTTTCATATAGGTTAGTTTGTGCTTGTGCCTTTAATATTATTTCAATGAGGACCTGTCGCTTTCCTGAACTTATTTTTTCCTTGAGTCGCTTATACTTGAGAATGCACTGCAAGTATATGAAAATCTGCTTTCACAAAGACCATTGTATTCATTCCCCTGTTATCAGTCTTTCCTGACTGTTGGTGACTTTTTTCCAAATCCTGATCACTTGTTTCTTTCCACTTTCATGTTTTAAACAGTTTCTACCAATTGGTTAGAAACAACCCTAGAGGAGCCCCTTTTATTGTGTTTTCCTTGCTTGTGGTTTCCAGGACACTCAAAGATGTTACTCTTGCCCTGCTTGATTCTATTCTTCATAAATGTCTACATAGTTTAAGTATGCCATTAGGACAATGAGCTCTCTTTATATAATTAGTAATTATTCAAATAAAACCCTTATCATCTTCAGGCTTGATTGCTTATAATGTGTCTCTTTTGTGTCCCTTCCTTGGCTAGTTTGTTTTGGCTGTTTTCCCTAATTTTATCCTTAAATCAGAGAGTTTCAGTGATCTATCTTACAGTGCATTCTGAACTTCAGAGAAGGCCTGTATATTTGTTGAGCTAGACAAATTTTTTCTCCTATCTCTGGATAGGAAATGTTATCTTCTTCATGTAAATTCTGATTATGCAGTTATCTCACAACTCTGTTAAGACATGATTTTTGTTATGCAGTGGACTTCCACTTCATTTAGTTACCATATTGTTGAGAATGCAAAGTGACAAAAAGAAATTTGTGTAAATTGTTTAGCGATACCGAAACAGATAATTGTCTTCAGTTTTTAACTGGATGTTACTTAATTAGGTGCACCATCTGTATTTTTTCATGTGAACCAGTCTTTATAAACCCATCATGATATCAAACACTATTAAATAAGAGTTATTTTACAGTGAATGTTTGAAAATTTAAGATAATGTTGCATTAAAGTAATAGAAAAATTACAAAACTGTGTAAAGTTAATATTGTGTTTCTATTTATTCATTTTAAGTATTTATTATTCTCATTGTGCAGAAAAGGATTCATTTGAGATGGAAACAATTAAAACATACCTTTGTCTTCCAGTGTTTGACTCAAAAAATGACACAGCCATGAAAACACATACTAGAAATTTTGACTTCGATACCAATCAACCAATTTTAAAAGTTCTTTATGCTAGCAAAAAAGAGTATTTCCTTGGGATGAAATACAAATGTAAAACAAGAGTAAAATGTATAATTTAAGTAATAACCTACTGATTTTATTGTATTTTGTCTTTCCGTTCTCCACATCTTGCAAACAGTTTCTATTTACGAAAAATAGAATGTTTAACAGCATTGCAGCTCAATATTCTACTCTTCAGCTTCACTCCAGTTTCTTAATTTCTTTAAGTAAATACAGAAATAAAAAATGGCTATTAATAAAACTAATTTAAATTAAAAAAAAAAAAGAGAGCAGAAGTCCACCATCTGTTTTTCTGTATCCGTGGTGTCACTTTGTGCACATGGGTTATGCCATAAAGCCATTTACAAGCTTCTGGTTGACTACCAGCAATTCAGAAAGGTCTACAGATCTCCTTGGAGTATAGCCATGGATTTTATATAATTTTGATACTAGAGGAAAGATACAGAATTTTTGAATTGTTCTTTTAGAAGCTTTAGAAGCATGCAGAGTTTTAGTTGCTTATTAGGAAACCAGATTTGGTGTCCAGCAGTATTTTGTATTGTGTGTAAAAAGGCGTTGGTGCTCAGAGGGCGTTGCGGCTCGCGGTGCGCACACAACTGCCTCACCAGATCCAGAGTCGATGATGTGCGTCACCTCTTTATAGGGATAGGGACTTCAGGGGCAAAATCCGAAAAAATGGGAGAAAGAGGAAAAAAGGCAAGGGGAGGCTCTGATTGGCCAGCTGGAGAAAGAAGTGATAAGATCTCCTGCTGAGTGTCCTTGTCCTCCTCTGGGTGCTCTCCCCTCTGCAATATATGGTGATGAGAAAGAAACTAAATTTTGGATTTCTCTCATATAAACTAGATCCTATAAAATAAAAGGCAAGAGAGTGTGGGGGTTGGAAGGGAGAAGGGCTGATTCTCATGCCAGTGGCAGTCACTTCCACGGAGAACCTGCAACGGGTGTAGGCATGTAAAATCCTGCATGATGTTGAGTGTGTAAATGGCAGCTGCTTATGAATAAAACCCTTGTATGTGCACTAACTGTTGTGTGTGGAGAAAACAGCTGTGTGCACATAGGCACAGCAACAGGGTTGATTCCCTGGTCAGACTGAGCACGGGCCACTCCACTAGCTTTGGTTCAGCCTGAGGAATTACGTCCTTGCATACCCACAGAAAATTCAGTCCACTCAGCCAAGGAAAGCACAGTAAATTTAAAAAAGTCTAGAAACCCAAATTAGAATTCTTGCTGCCGCTTTGCATTTTGATGCCATGTCTCTTTTCTTACAATGAGAAAATTGTTACAATTCTGTGTCATTTTATTTCATGTTTTTATAATAACTCTTGCTGCATCCAGCCTGGAATTAAACCTTAGCAGTTCTATGGCTATAATAAGAGTAAGGTTTATTGCCAGCTAATGTTTCATCTGCTGGCTAGATGACTAGCTGTGCACCAGCTGCATAATATATTCTGTAAGGATATCATCATCACAGCACTTCACTCTTGCATCTCATACACCCACCAGGAAACATGTTTTATCTTGTGCTCTGAGCAAGGAATACAAATGAGATGTCTGAAGGAAAAGTAAATAAGACTATTAGGAAATATTAAAGTAAATAAGAATATTAAGAAATATTAAAGAGAAGTAATTCCATTTATAGCTTGTTACTGTGAGAGACTGTTTTGGGACAGGGATGAGATGAGAGCTCCCACAAATCTTTAGGTACTGATGATGGAGTGCTTTTGGCACGGCTCAGACACAGAATGGCCCAAAGCCTGGCTTTTAGCTGTTCTTTTGTTGGCTTCTCCCCTGCATGGTTCTTCCTGGTTCCTGGCTTATGTCAGAAAAGCCCTAGTACTGCTCTAGCTTAATTCTAAACCTTTGGAGGATTTTTTTCTGGCAGAAAGGCATCTCCAGAACGTACGAGCTAGGCCATGACTCCTCCGGTACTGGGGCAGAACTGCAGTGCAGCAGCAGCTGTGCTGGTGCTAAACCTCCTGGGAGCTCTTTCCTTCAAAGAGAAGGGGAAGGGTTTCACTGCTTTCCCAGATGTGCACAGGCACAGTGGTGGCCAGGCTGAGGAGTCAATAATTGCCCTTTTGCCCAAAGCACAAAAGGGGGATTACAACATACAGGAGATAGAAGATACAGGAGAATTATATAGATGAAATTGTTCATGTAGAATGTATTATATTTGTGTGTGTTATTCTGCCAAAATTATGGTATTTGTCCTAATAGTTTATATGGTTTGTATCAGCTTCATGTAAACTTTGGGGTTTTTTTTAATAAAATGAAAAATTTTAGATAAAACTACATTTCTCATTAGCTTTTCCTTTAAAAGCTCTAGTTCTCATGTCTCACAGTTGTTTTGCTTTCAGCAAATATTTGAACAGCAGAGCCAAAGTGTGCCTTGGCTCTAGTGCTCTGCCTCTTACAGAATATTAAACCATTTGCAGTCTGTTAATTCTGTGCTGGAAGTTGCAAGGAGGTTTTGGCAATGGATATAAAGATTTCATTCATACTGATGGTGCTTGAAAATATCAGTGTGGCACTAGAAAGATATTGCTGGGGTGATCCTTTTGTTGCTTGTTTTAATTAAACATAGAAAATTGCACATACACACATAATTAAATAGAAAAACCTACAAACTGTGTATACGTCAGATGCTCCAAAGGTAGAAAATGACAGATGGAAAGTATTTTGTGCTATCTTAGCTTTCCTGTGGAGATATTTAAAGCTATAGACTTTACTGTATAGTCTGATTATATTTAACAAGTAGTTGTTGATTATTTTGTTTCTCCTTTGTTGTCATGGGATTGGTGCATTTGTTCCCTCCTTGTGGGATAAAGTCAGGCAAAACATTATTCGTGCCATTTAAAAAGAGATAAATCATCCCTTAGAGACCACTTGCTTTTCTCTTTTGAACTGGGAAGTTGATGGCAAAAATGAATCCACTGAAGGGTTCTTGGATGCTATGGAGAGCTCCTTATGTTTCAGGCATTCTTGGTTCTTTGCAAGGAGAGATCCTCCTGTATGCAAGTAAGATACAGTATGTATTGCTCTCTACAACTACCCGTAGGGAGGTTGGTCTCTTCTCCCAGGCAACAGTGATAGGACAAGAGGAAATGGCAGGGGAGGTTCAGGTTGGACATCAGGAAGAATTTTTTGACTGAAAGAGTGCTCAGGTATTGGAATGGGCTACCCGGGGAGGTGGTGGAGTCACCATTCCTGGGAGTGTTCAGGAAATGGCTGGACATGGCACTTAATGCTGTGGTTTAGTTGACAAGGTGGTGTTTGGTCAAATGTTGGACTTGGTGATCTCGGAGGTCTTTTCCAGCCTTAATGCTTCTGTGATGATGTGATTCTATAGTGCTGAGGTGGGAGAAAATACATTATTGTGAAGCTAGTGGTTGAACAGTAATACTGTACACAGTGAGGGCTAAGTTAAAGATACCACCACCATTCCCCTGAGTTAAAGGTAGCCTCCTTTTCACTTTTCCTAAGTCTGGGATGTTTAACTTTCAAGCTTAAGAAGTACTCATTTACCACAGCTTTGAATATATGTGCTCTGTGTTTATGTAATGTGTATCTAGGCTGTCTGGGAGATTTGCAGTATAGATTCCATTTTAATTTAAAAATGAGAAGTAGTGCAAGACCTGCATAAACAATAGGTACCCACGTGAGGTAGAAGATAACATAAGCTATGGCCATAAAATGTAATCATGTGAAAGGGGTGGGAGCACTGAGGCAGCTTAGTGCCTAATTGGTGTTTATCATATCCTCACATAACTTCTCAGTTTTAGTTCAGCATATGAGTTAAGAGCTAATAGAACATTTGGCTTTTCAGACTCTAAAATATCAACCTTGGAACATATAGCCATATAATTCCTGGAAATAGAGCAGTCTAGCTAAAAAATGTATGTTTTGAATAAAGGAAGAATTTTTCAGCATAGTTTCTTAGAGAAACACACTTAAAATATTATGTAGAAGTGAAACGTTTTAACAAACATTAACCTTTGGCTCTAGCAGTTGTAGAGACTTTCTGATCCAATTGAAAAAATGAAGTGCAGAATTACTTAAATGTTGGAACTAGCAATAAAACTTGCATGCATAACACTGAATTAAGAAACAATTCCAGTGATGCAGCAGTTTTTCAAGAGCTTTTGGTAATAGAATCTACATTTTTAACCATTGCATTGCTGATTTATTTAGTGTTTACTTTAGCTTGCTGTGTCACAGAATTTTTCTTTTCCTGAAAAATTTTTGTTTGTGAAGAGCCTGAAAATGTTACTGCAGATCTTTTCTCTTTGTGAACCTCAGTTTAGCCAAAAAGCTAAGATCTGCTAAAATGCTGTCTCATAAGCTTAAGATGTCTCCAAGATGGAAAAAATGTTCATTGTGACATTGAAAAAAGAACTTGAAATCCCAGCACACTATTTTTATTGCAAATGACAGTTTTCATCTGTTGGCTTTTGCTGCCAGAATAAGCATGTTTTCAGTAAGCACAAACAGACTTTTTCAGCTGTGCCTGTTTCCAGTGGTTCCCGTTAACTCCCTAAGTGGGTGGTACAGAAGAGCCACCTTTCTGGCACACTTGCATGCAGACAGCACATGGCCACTGGTGAGTTTTGGCATTCTGCTCTAATAAAAAAAGACCCCGCTCATATGAGAAAGCTTGGTGTGCGTCAGTACAGCTATTTCAGTCTCTGCTGCCTCCTGAGCTGAATGTAAACCGACATCGGTGACTCTATTAAAATTCGATTTCGCAAAAGGAAGTAAGAAACATGACTTTCAAGCTGTGTGTGAAGATGAGCTAAAATAGTAACAAAAGTATCTCTAGAGAGTACTAGAGGACAAAAAAAAAATCACTGAAATCTACCTATTGTTAAGAAAAAATTGATCTGGCAGGCTCTCTTTTGTACCAGCTGGATGTGTTAAATTTTCCTTCTCTTCAACATTGAGAGCAGGCACTGCTGTGGGAGGGGTGCCAAGGAACTGGAAGGATCCAAAGATTTCCTCAGAAAATGTCTCCAGTGGGCCTCGATCCTAAGGAAGATCACAATTAAGCTTTAATAGCTGAGTTTCTGTGCAGCAACCCGTACAGCCTGTGTCGAGTCCGGGCGGGAGGCTGGTGGCGCGGGGGGCTTGTGCGAGCAGCACGAGTCCTTGCTGGCTGCTTCTGCAGAAGGGTGCACGTTCATGTCAGGCACCAGCCAGCAGCGGCTGTGACATGTCCTATGCAAGAGTTCAGTGAGCCATCCCTTTGTAAGGTAGCAGAGCAAGCACTGGTAATGGCTGGACATAGTTCACGTTGCCCTGATTTTGGAAACAGATGGGAAAATGTACTCAGGTCAAATAATTCTGTGTTTAACTACTTCTCTCCCAGATCCTTCTGAAGGGATCTGTGCTATCCAAAGCCATTATAATTCAGAAGAGTTTGGATGTCATTGTACCATTGTACTTAGGCTGTTACTTATTAACTACAATTGTACTGTGTTTTGGTGTCCCACTGTACTTCTCAGCCCCTTCACTTCCTTAGAAGTGCTGAATTCAGCACAAACCCTCTTTTTAGACCACTTACAATTAAAACTGGAAATTGATAAATTCTACTTGTAATAGCACTTCATTTTGCTTGTACTGGACTATAAAACCAAGTATTTGTTTTCCATTATGGATTTTTTTGTTCCTCACTCATTGATACGTAAGAGAACCATAGCTCCTGTATGATTTTTCATGACCACAGTGGTCAAATACTGGAGCAAGATGCACAAAGAGGTTATGTTGTTCTGTCCTTGGAGGTATTCAAGACTCACTGGGACACAACCCTGAGCAGCCTGATCAAACAGACCTGGGAGACAGCAGAGGCTCCTTCCTACCTCAGTTATTCTGTGGTTCTGTCTTCTTGCCAGGCTTGTTTGGTACACGCACCTATGGCTGTAAAAGAAAGCCTGGTCTTTGCTGGGAAGTCATATTTTTGATTGCTGCTTTTAGTGACAGCAGCTGTATATGCTCTAATTTTCTGTTGGGACATTCATGAATTGTCATTGCTTCCTTAGCAATGAGATTGCTGAGCAGATGCTATTGTTAGAGATTGGACAATTACTTATCTGTATGAGGCTCCAGCAACAATCAGCATTTAGGACGAAAATTTCCTGTGTTAAGTGGGTTTGATTTTTCTTTCTTGTATAACAGATGTATAAATTAGTGTACGAAGTAAAAAAGGTAAAATGGAAAATTTCTTTTTTTATTTTTGCATTTGCATTCTCAAGCTACTTTTGTGACAGTATAGGTTTCATAACATTGTAAATTTCTTTATAATAGTAATAGAAATCACTTAATTCTGTAAAACATAGCAGTTTTGAACTGCTGCTGCTTTATATATTTGACTTTATGTCATTAGCAGGGCAAAATAAAGTGAGATGTTTTTAACACAGCAGTCATTAGGCCATCACAGTGCTATTGCTCTTTGTCCTACTTAGAGTATTAATATTGTTGATGGCACAAATACTATGTACAGGGCTACTCTGTTAAAATAGTGCTGAACATAGGTCATCATCTGTCATATTTGCTCCCTACTAAGACTACTAGTGAAAAGTTCAATAGTAGTAATCATCTTTCCTCAGATGAAAGAAATGGTGTGACTTTTTAAATTTTCATGAGTGCAAACTTGTTAGTGATTTGAGAGACACCCATTATATTCATTACCCAAGAGAAGAATAATTCCTTGCTTTCAGGATAAGGTTGCATGTGTCTGTGAAAAGTAGATAGGATGAAGGGTGAGTAGCTTTATGTAGAAGTAGGGAGGGAGTGAACTTGCTTTGAGACACATTTTCTGAACTTTAGCACAGCCACCAACTTTGACAAGTGTTTTGTCAAAATGGTAACTGTAATAGTTTTGTGAGTCAGTTCTTGTCCTAGCTGGCAGTGACTTCATAAAGGTGCCTTCTGATTTCATTTAAACTGGTGTAAATACAGAGGTGCCTCTACTGTAGGAATGATGTAATAGAGTAAAAAATGAGATGGATCAGAGATCCTAGATCAAGCCCAAGTGTAGACGAAAATGGTTTGGAGAATGCTTTCAACAGTTTTTCTACATCCTGGTAGTGGATGAGGAATAGAGATACTTTGATTATCAAGCAACAATTCCAAAATTAGTGGCCATGAGGGAGATGACCTGTTCTGTGAGCAAATTCCATGTCAGAAAATTTGCCTCCTTGGCTGGGATCCCCAGGGGCTGCCTCCACTGGGTTTATTGCACAGCATAAAATAATCTAAAATTAGTTATAGGAAAAAAAGGGTCCTGTCATGTTTTAAGTACATTACTAGAGAACAGATTGTATTATTTTACTCTGTTATTGAGCGAAATATTTCTTGAATACAAATTCAACCAAGCAGGTACAAACTTGTTTAAACTGACAAATTGACCCAGAAAGATACAATGTGCAAATGCTCATGTTTACATTCAATACTTGTGAATCATGACACAAGGAAATATAAGTAGTAGAGTATAATAATACTGTAAGTAGAATGGAATTAGTAATTAGGGTTGATATGAAGATGTAAACATAATTTGTAAAGGAAGAGGTGAGATCCAGATAGAAAAAGGGAAAATTGAGTAAGGTTGCTGTAGACACGCTTTAATTTATGTCCGTTACCATAAGTGTACAGCCAAAGTTGGTTGAACAGTTGGTGAACAAGACTATATTGATTTGTATTCTGAGTTTATATCAGAATCTGAAACTGGTTCATGAAGAAGCAGAGCAGAGTGTTCCCTGCTGCCCTAGTGGTACAGATGATGGTTATGTTCATGGTCTGATTGTTCTCCTTGTGGGTTTATTCAGCTGGTTGAATGTTGTACTTTTACAGGACAAAAAAAAAAAAAACAAGATGGAAGTGTTCATTTTGAAGATAAATGAACTTTTCCAGACTACTTTGTTTCTCTGGAGAGACATGAAATGTTAAACTTCTTAACATCTGGGAGCATCTATCCCTGTAGTCCAGCCTGTGGATTAACTGAGTGCTAAATTGCCATCCCATTTCATGGAGATTTAGAGAACAAACAGCAAGTGCTTAGCTGTTTTGACCCAGTCTAATTTTAGAACTGCAGGATATGTAAGCAAATGCTAGATACATTTTCAAATGTACACATGCATGTTGTCAAAAAAAGTTGGGTTTTTTTTACATAAGACCCTAATTACATAACAAGGGGGCTTTTTTAGTTCAAGACAATGTAGTTCAGGAAAAGTACTTAATTTGACAGTGCTATGAAACCTTCAGAATTATTTATTTATGTAAAAAGGCTAGCATTTAACTTCTATAAATTAATTAGTTTTAAATACTCAATTAGATGAATTATTGTAGTCTAATCCCATGATAATTTAGTCTCCCTTTCTACCAGTGTGACAGGTATCTAAAATGGGACATACCATTTCTGTGAATATGTGTAGCTCAAATGTTCTGCTTTCTTTTTCTGCTCAGAATTTTACATTATTTTTCTTAGGGTAGAAAATGACAGAGAACTTTTATCTGCTCCTTTTCTTTCATGCTAAGACAGTTCTGGAGTATTTTCCATTGTATTATTTTTCTTGGGTAGTCAGGTATTGTCTTCTAACAGGAAATTTTAGAGCACTTCTAAGAAGTATGTCAAGGACATCAACTTCCTGCAGATGTCTGTTTGTTGCAATGCTGCCAAGATTTTAAAGTCTTCAGTCAACCTAAAGTCTTTCATCCACTGTTACTTTTAGGAGTAAGTCACAGTGGTTAAGCAATGTTTTTATATTTGATAGAGGATATAGCAATGTTAGAATGCATAAGCAAGCATACTATCCCCCCTATCAGTGTTTGGCACAGATTGTTCCTTAATATTTCCATTCCTGCTCTGAGATATATTTCTACAGTGACAGGTTACTACACCTTACAAAATGATCATTCTTAAAAACAGTGAGTGATTTATTTGATGATTTACTATTTGATTGTACGTATTGCTTAGGAGATTTGACAATTCAATGCTTATTCATATCTGTATTTTCAGTGTTGAAATTAGTAATAGCATAGAAAGCATCAACTCTGTTAGCCCATAATTTTTACATTCAGGAAAGTTTTGAGGTTTTGTATGAATATTTAAACGCAGTAATTTATGGTATATTTTATATTTAAGGAAGGTACATGATATCATGGAATCCAGTGCCTGTGTGACTCCTTTTTTTGTAGCATGACTAGTTCTGTAACAGTTTGGTATCTTTTATGTAGGGTAACAGTGGAAGTAACACTGAGAAAATTATAGAGGAGATGACTAAGATACGAGTTTGAGCTGTTAGGAAGAGGACATTCCCATTGTATCAACACTGCAAGATTTTTAAATTGATGTGCAGAAATCACCAAATTTTACTTTTGGGTGGTGGTTCTCATAAATGCCCAGTTTCAGAATCGTAATCATGAATACATAATCATATCAGGATGCCCTTCCTCTCTGGTTATGACAAGGTGGGCTAAAAGTTCAGCCTGGTGAACAGTGGCGGGTCCTAGGGATACTGTGTGACAATCTCTGGGGGGAGAGCAAGCTCAAGCTGTTTTTTAGCCTAGAATGACACAGAAAAAATGTTGTTCTCCTGTAAAATGGTTGTACCTTTGAAAAGAGGAAGCCCTTGGTAGCTGTAGTCTAGGCTGAGCTGGATGGCACCTTATATTACTGTACCTGTGCAGAGAGGTGCTCAGCACTGGTGGTGCTGGGAAGGAGAAGCTGTGCAGATGTGGGGCTTCTGTGTGGCTCTTCTGGCAACTGCTTCTTGGAAACAAAACTTGGGAAAATCCTCTAACTCACTGACGTCAGCTAGCAGTGTAAGAAAGAATTAGGGGAATGAACAGATCTCTCTCTGGTTGGTATTTGGTAATGACATGATGATGTCAAGGCACATTGCTCCATTCTCAGGGTGCAATGAGATGACTTGCTTAGGGGTCACTGGCAGCTCCTGGCACCTCTTCTTCATATTTGTAATTTCCCCAAACAGTTCTTGGGGGCTGAGGCTGTGAGGGCTACACTAATGGCAGCCTTAGAATGATGCTGAAGTGACCAGCACATGGGTGCCCAGATATGAAAGGTATGGAGTGTTGCTGCAGTACCATGCTCCCCAATGCCTTTTGCAGCCCCATTGTCCATGGAGCTTAGGTTTTGTAGCTCTTGAAAACCTACCTCCTATGGCAGCCCCCAAACACAGAACTTGCAGCAGAACTGCAAGCTGACAATATTATATGGATTGCCAAGTGGATTGTGATTACTAATTACTGATTTGACTTAGCTCAAATTAATTCAGAGCTCTATCACCTACTAAAAATCTGTATTCTGTGAAATGTGCTGATATTAATAACTAATGTCAGTAAACACGATTCTTCATTATGTTTTGCATGGATGCATCGAGAGTTCTTTGTAATTTTTACGATTTTAAAAGCTTAACATACAGAAATAATCTCCTGTGTCTGTGTTTGTACATATGCATGTGTTTGCAAGGGAAATCTTCATGATGTTTATCTTCTATTTTGCAGTCAAAACCTGTTGCATTTGCAGTTCGGACAAATGTTGGGTACAGTGCAGCTCATGAAGATGATGTTCCAGTCCCAGGCATGGCCATCTCATTTGAGGCTAAAGATTTTCTTCATGTTAAAGAAGTAAGTAAAACCAGAAGAGTAAGTGAATCACTCTTTAATGGAATATTTGAGTAATAGTGCTACTATTTTGCAATGTTGATAACACTTCACATTGCCAAAGCACTTTACAAATATTTAAAGAAGGTAACAGTGTATAAGGAATTGAATGCTCTTTTAAATGCTATTCTTGTAGGAGCAATGGCACAAATTTCTTACAATCAAATTAATGAAGTTCAGAAAGCAAGTACTTTTCTTCTCTAGTAAAAATCGCTTACTTATAGGTTTAAATGTCTATGTCTGACTATTCAAAGATAAAATATTTGTGGGTTTTTTCTAATCTGGTACTATGAGGGTTTGCTGTGATTCAGCAGCCAAGGGTTGCTTCTCTTTTATTTGTGTGACTGCATCTCAACCCCAAAATCCTCAGGTCTCTTGTTTTTCTGCTGAAGCTACTTCCTAGGAACAGACAATATTTAGGTAGCAGTTACATGCTGAAGAACTGGAATGATGTTTCAAGATAATAGCAACTGTCAATAAAGGTGCTTTGCATCTGCTGCATTGTTTTTCTTTTACTGTAGTTTAATTTTGAATATTTTAAATTTTTACAGTTTCAAACACCTAAAGTCATTTTCTTTCTCTGTTTCGTGCAAGTCAATCCCAAGCAGATAACTTGGTAACTTTCACATGCAGGCCCTCCTCTGTAGCCTACTGCTCCCTTTTGAATGACTCCTTCATTTTATAAGGTTTCTCAGCTTTTGGTCATATTCCATTGTTGTTTGTCTCAAAATGGCCCATCTGGATCTGGAAATTCATAGAAAAAGGAATAGAAATTTGTTTTAACTTCAGAGCAGCCTAGCCATGCATTTGAAATTATGTCTTTGTTTCATTTCAGACTATCGAAAAATCCCTCTGTAGTTATGATGGATGAGGCACAATGATTCTGCTAGTGCAGGTGCCTTGGGGAAGAAAGAAACATTCCTAATACAGAGAGAGAAATAGAGGTGGACAGAGACTAAGGAAACACAAGAAACAGACTTGGCTAATGATCATAATTTTTCATATATATTAAACACACAAAAAGGGGATAATTTTGATTCAGACTGTATATAGTGAAGGAAATATGCTTTCTGTCTAGTGATAGTGTGAAAGAATTTCTCTGCTCTGCCTTGTGACAAAAGAAGAGATCAGGAGGCACAGAGTCCTGGCAAAAGAAAACCATCAGTGTTCTCCAATGAGTCCTGAAGTACTGGAAAATACAGCTCAGTTTGGTTAGATCAAATGGTTTTGTGTAGTCATCTATTCCATCTGCACTTCAAATGAGGTGGTAATCTCAAACTCTACATCAAGTGTTCCCCTGTTTCCATATAAACCAGACACACAGGGTTAGCAGTTTTCTGTTAAAGTTTATGCATTTTTCTTCACAGCACAACTTAGTCTCAGATGTACATATACAGGGGAGAAAAGCAGGAAGGAAAAGTCTCCTGAACTTTTCTGGATCTCCAGAAATGCCTTGAAAGGAAGCTTAGCTCAGCTGAGTTCTTACATTGTCTGTGTCTGCATGTAGTACTGAGGGGTGGAAAAATAGATTAAAATGTTCTTGCAACCCCAGGTGTAAGAGAAGAGGCATTCTGTGCTGATTGCCTTTAAAAACACCTGGTTTTCTCTGTAAGCTGTCAAGGAGAGTTGGTTGTCTGCTGGTTCTAGTCCAGAGGTGGGTTGGGAAGGGACCCTGTGACCAGGCCATCTGCACAACTGGAATGGAGAGATGGGAAGGGATCCACAGGGAGTTGACCTTGGACTTGGACTCTCGCCCTGCGTTTGGCAGCAGCTGTTGTGTCTGGGTGGGTTGAACCTCCTTCAGAGGGTGCCCCGGGCCCAGCCCTTCCTTGCACAGCCACATCCTCCCCCTCCATCTTCTGTGCACCCTCCAGGCTCTGTATCCCCCTGCTCACCCTCCAGGGCTCTGTATCCCACCAGGTACTGCTCCTTCAGTACTTTTGGTGCTCTCTACAGTTAATGCTGGGAGAACTGAATTGTCCAAACTTTAGTTATTTATGCAGATTAAAAGAAAAAAACAGACTATAAAATGCAGTGTTGCTTCTATATTTTATACCTAACTTGTCCCTAGAAATAAAGAAACGTGAGTTAATCTCCAGTAGCTTTTGCCTGCATAATGTTGCTATAGTGGACCAATGCTGTCCTCTTCTTGTCTGCAAGGGCTCTTCACCAATTTGTGCTGCTAAGAGGGCTCAAACAAGAAAAACCTCAGTTCCAAATGTACATGGACAATGGTGAAAAGTACTGCAGTGATTGAGTATGAGGGAAATTTATCTTCATTTTTAGGTTACATTCATTAAAATTCAGTACGCAAAAGGATGAAGGATTCCTTCCTGCACGAAGAAACTGCTGCATCATAGTAACTTATGAATCTTTTGAGGCTTTAATGCGTGGTCATAATTTTGCTCTGTGTTTAATTAATTTTTGTGTTTCCCTTGGCACTCCAAGCACAAGTGAATTATAGAGAATTACTCACTTCAGCCAGCACCTTGAGAGCTGGACACCTCTCTACCAAGATTTCCAAAAAAATATAAAATTATAAAGTATTATGTGTGGTATTGTTCAATTTAAAAAGTATCTAATACTCTTCTACTGACACTGCATTTATCTTTGAGACTTTCCAGAAGTGAATTCCACCTGCTTATATTTCTTTATGAAGAAGAAATTCCTATAGATTTAGGATTTCTATTGCTTCTGATAAAATTTATATTTTTGCATAGTAATCTGTTGTGCTGTAGGACAAAAATAGTTACTGTTCAGATTTTAATTTAATGGTGGTTTTTAATTATCTATGGCTCCCTATTACCAACTAATGATTTAGTTAGCCTTTTGTAATGAAAGGTTGTAATTTCAATAATACATTTCAGTCTAATACAGCTTTGAGAAACTGCTATTCCAGATTAGCTCCCTATTAAATGCTGGTATTCTTACTCATAAAGGCATCCCACTGGATGAATATTATAGATCTCCTTATGTTTTATGAGCTTAAAAGCGCTTTTATTTTAATCTTTATTTTTTGTTAGCTGAATATCTGACAGTTGGTCTCAAGCATCACAAGATTTCTATAGCTGCCAAAATGAAAGATAATACTGCAATTAATTTGTGTATCAGTGATCCACAAATGATGGTAAATTTAATTTTTTAAAATGTGGGAGCCCACACATTTTACATGTTTTATTCCTAACTGTACACTTGTTAAAGCTACTTATTATTTAATTAAATATGCACTACAATATCTACATTAATAGCTTCAAATTCAAGAGGGCAACTTCTCTCCACATTCAGGTGTTTTGTTACAGTTTCGTAAATATTCCAAATTAATATTTGATGGTAGTTATTCCCATGGAATGCTGAAAGTATTGCATGTGGGGCCATCCATGAGTGACCTAGTCTCATTCAAAAATGGTGAATAAATAAGAATGGAAAAAGCAAGTTGTCCTGCTGTATAGACCTCTGCAAAACAAACTACCTCCCCCACATGCGGTGGGGGGGTATGTATGAATAAAGGTATTGAATTAGTGTCATCAATATCTCATATTTAATAAAGGTGAAATTCAGTTAATTGGACTATATGGTGGACTTGTATAATTGTTAGGTTTTTCTAGTTATCCAAAGATACCTTTTTCTTATGGATCTATCATAGTAAGTTTAAAATGCAGATCATGTGAGCTATCTGCAGCAGAGTATATATAAGCAGCAGAATTCAGTCATATTTCAGAAGATTTTAGTGAGAAGTGGGGGAATTTGAAAAGTAGTATTTTTTAATTTAAACGGAGAACTGAATAAAATGGAATTAGAAAAACACATTATTACAGCTCCAAAAAAATTGTAGCAGTAGGTGAGAGTAGATCCTAAGTCTCTGGTGTCCACCAAGGAGAACCATGAAGGGAGAACAAAAGCAGCTCTCAAGGATGAGGGGGGAAGATTGTCAAGCAAGAAGAACTAAAGATGGTGAAATGGGTAGAAATAAAAACCAGGGAGAAACATGAAGTCTGTGAAGGAAGGTTTCTGCTTAAGCACTGTGGATTTTAGTAATTTGAAAGGAATAATTATTTTAATGTATTTCTAAATATTACCACAATTCTTCATTGCCATAATAACATAGGACAGTGATTAACTGCAGGGAAGAATTACATAAAATAGCATAGCTGCAAATTAAAACTAATAACAAAGTTCTCCCAGATCCAGTAATTTCTTAGTATGTTACCTTTTTCTTTTTTTTGTTTAATCCGTAGAAATTTAATAATGACTGGTGGATAGGACGATTGGTAAAGGAAGGCTGTGAAATAGGATTCATACCAAGCCCAGTCAAACTAGAAAACATGAGGCTGCAGCATGAACAAAAGGCAAAACAAGGAAAATTCTACTCCAGGTAATAATAAGAAATCATTAAAAATAGCAACATGACACAACTTGGAAATTGGTGCTGTGTATCACTCATATGTATGCTTAATTATCGTAATGTCAGCTACAAATGTTTTTAATCAATTAAGAAAGCAATATATAATTAATTATATTGTATATAATATATAACATTATTTTATTTATTATATTGTTAATTAATAAGCTAATTTTTTTCATTGCTATTTGAGAGAAAAAGTAGATATTTGGATTGGTGATCTGTGGTGGCCTACAATTGAAATTATTTCCTTTTTTTCCTAAAATATTTGCTAATATACATTGCAGTAAGTACATTTACTATGTGTTAGTAAATTTTTTGACTTGAAATTAATTTATCTAAATTCTGTAGCATTTGTTACTTGTTTTGATGATCTAGCTATTTCTAAACACGTTTAAAGCTCATTTTAGAAATTACAGAATGTTAAGATGAATTTATTTGTAAGCCAGAACTAGTGCCTTTTAGTTAGCTCATAGGGAAAAAATTGTCTTGTGAAATTTATTGCCTACAAATACAGCTTTCAAGAACACTGCATTTTATGATGGAAGTTTCATGTCAAGTCATTTGTTCTCTCTCTGACTGCAGCCATCATTGCATAAGAAAAAGAGTTGTTTCTAGATATTCTGAACAATACTACAAGATAGAATAATGTCACCTTTACTGTAGAATTCTTAATAAAGTAGTTTTCTAGTAACACATGTGGAAGCAAATGTCACTCGTTTCCCTTTGAGTATAAAGGAAACAAAGATCCCCGGAGTATTTGAGTGGGATGGACTTGGAATTGAGCTAGGAACCATTTGGGAAGCCAGAAATGTTTTCCTATCTCACTAGGAAGGGCAGCGGTGTTTGTAGAGCATGTCTAGAGTTGGACACCATGATTGTGCAGTGCTCAGCTGCATTCACCAGCTGTGAAATGCCTTTCCCATGAGCATGCTGTCCTCAGCAGAAGGATGCCGGTCCTTATTCCTCTAGTGACCCTTCTGGGACAGCCAGATCTGTCCCAGTGATTCGGTTCCTTTCCAAATCGTAGAGGTTTCCATTCTCCAGAAATTCTCACTGAAGATAACATTGTCCTACACCACAAATGAATTAACTTAGTACTTATTCATATTTTAAGATAGAGAAAATGGAAACTAGTACTATCACATGAATTATTTGAAGAGTGAAATAACCTTTCTTACATTCTTTACAGAGCTTTTCTCATTATGGTAACTGAAATAGAAAGACTAGAACTGTTGTTTCATTCTCACAACTTGGATAGGTTTTCACAAAGCAGAACTTGACAAAACCTTAGACTGCTTTAGCTTTGTTTGAGAGACTTTTTTCTTAAGTGCTATATTGTATTGAGAAAGCAGAAGAATTTTTATGTTAATTAAATTGAAAAGGTGATAGAGTCTCATCTTCATTAGGAATTTATCAATAACTCTTCATTTAAAGGAGACAGATATGCTCGCTGGCTTAAGAATAAGTCTTAGCAATGGGTAGTAGTATTAATCATTATATACCAGTAGCCATATTAATAACTGAATAGTATTAAGATCATGAGGAAGTGAGAGCAGCAGAACGAATTGCACAGCAGCACAGGGAGTATGATTGATGTTTGCAGTTCCTCAGGTCTCAAAATGTACACACATTTTGTGTGAGATGTATATTTTATACCATTGCCAGAAATACTGTTTTTCTCACAGCTAGCACCTCATTTAGAAGGCAGATAATAAATAAACTAGAATAAATATTGAGAAAGCAACAGAACTTCAAACTAATTTATTACTTTACTCCAGTAAATCAGGAGGAAACTCTTCATCCAGTTTGGGTGACATCGTTCCTAGTTCCAGAAAATCAACGCCTCCATCATCTGGTGAGTAGGTTGTGAACCCTTCGGTAAAGAGACTCATCAACCTAATCTGTTAAAATTCATGTACATTTAGACCTATTCTTCTTATTCCCCATTCTTCCTAGGAAAAACCTGAGTGTTGTGTTACCAGATAAGGCTGGTTTGGGTAGGTTTGAAGTAATGGAGTCAATGCTAGCAAGTTCAGGCAATGACAGGGCTGTTAATGCACGAAATTCCCTCTTTGCTTCTACCACAGAGTTTTGTAGCAAAGATGTAATAGATCAGTGAGACCACATTACAGTAGGTAGTGGAAGGTTTGATCTAGTCTGAGCACTCCTATTGAACAGTAAATGCCTTCTGGTACAGGAGAAAAAGCAGCAATAAAAATAGAAGCTCCTGAGAGGTTCCTGCAGTAGCATCAAGAAAGGCATTATTTTGAATCATCAGGGATGTTTAGTTTCACGATTCTGATCATGAGGATGTGCTTCACATAATTCTAGGATACTGGATATTTTTTGTCTTGGACAAATTTTTCACAAATACTGTTTTGTACTTAGAGCATCAACATCTAGATTTAACTTTAGTTAGGTTGGATTCAAGTGGTATGAAGTAAATACATGGCAAGTTGGCGGAGGATGCTGGCATTAGCTCCAAAAAAAAGCACAGCAGAAGATCACAAAAAAAATTTCTACTGAATTCAGCTGCTGTGTTGCTGGATGTTTTATCTTCTCATACACATTTTCAATACCTGAAAGCAGAAAATATTAATGAATGTTGGTAGTTTCTTGTATTCTAGGGCAAAGACATGTATTTTCAAATCATACTCTTTTAAATGGAGTCTGGTCTACAGAGCAGGCATCTTAAAATGAGCCCGAAGATTTTGAAGTATTTACTTGGTCATTTAAAAGGGAGACAGAGAAATTAAATCATGTTGTGGTAGTGGCTTCGTTTGGTTCAGTTAATTGAAAAATATATCTGTCTTGTGAAACCATGGATTGTTAGTAACTACCAACCTTATTACAGTTGCATTTTTTTATTAAAATTGCACCTCAATTTCACTTAAGTTCTCTTTTATTTTGAAGATATGTTATCAGTTTACTAATAGATGTCCATCACAAGTGTGTGAAACACATCTTAATCTTTTGGTTTTATGATGGCTTTACACTGACATGTTTACTGTTAAGGCCAACTTTTTCAACAACTGCATTTTTGTAGTAAAATTGTCCGAGGACCTATGTTGCAATTTTATAGTTAGAGCATCTGAAATGCTGTTATATTATTTGCTATCAAAAAAACCACTTGAAGATCAGTACATATATTTCCAGAATGTTGCACAGAATTTAGAGTTAAGAGCACAGATAGCACCTAGATTACCAGCTGACTGACTGCTACCCATCCTGTAATTTTCATTGCATTGAATCATTTCTTCAGACAGTGGTTTTCAAGGAACATGGTTTTCTGGAGAAAGAAGGAAGTCTGTTAAAGTTTATTCAGTTACAGTTAAGATTTGGAAAATATGTATGAATAGTTCACATTAGCTTATTCTGTGATCTCAAGATTTTGAGTCTGCAATAATTTTTTGCTTATCTTAACACATCTGAAGAAAGGTAAAAGGCTGTCCTGGTTTGAGACAAATTTGGAGGAAACGTCCGAAATGAATGTATCCTCTAATAGAAGGCAGATTTCAGCAGCCCCTCCCCCACCAGCTATTGGCTCTGTGCCGGACAAATTCTTTATAGAAAATCTGAGGCCTGAAGAGGATGGCAGAAGAGGCGTAGTTTGTGACTAAAACAAGAATTCAAGTGACTTTGAAGCACAATTCAATTATTATTCTCACGCCACCTCTTTCTGAAAGTGTAATCAATTACATAAATTATTTAATAAGTTGAAGAATATTAACTGAATAAGTTAGTTTCATTTTTTTACTTTGAGTCAGGGATGGGCTTTTTCAATATAAAATAGTGCCACAGAAAAACCAAACCAGAACAAACCCACAAACAGGATGAAGACCAGGGAAAAACAAATGAAAGGGAGGCTCATGTCCATTTAAATAATCAATATTGATATAGTAAACAATCCATGTAGTCCTTATGGGCCACCAAACAGGGTAGGAATAATGGTGAAAATGACTGAAAAAACCCCAATGAACTAAAGATAGTTTACAGTAAAAGAACAGGAGATGTTACATAGTGTGAAGACTGAGAATCAAAAAAGGAGATATTGGTATCTAGCTGATCAAGTTCTGCATTTTTTTCTTACAGGAAAAGCTTAAGTTACCTGATTTTTCTTTACTGACAATTTTAGTTGAACATAGAACCGAAGGAGTTTTTAATGTGTCTTATTATGAGTGATTTACAGCATCTGTGCTGGCCTGTATTCAAGAAAAGATAATGTGTTCTTTTTTTACTTATGAAGAGGATGAAGGAAGAGTGTTGCTAGAAGAAAATGTTACATGATTTCTGTGGCTGTTTTTAGGAGCAGGATTATAGAAACAGGATGCGGATCTACTCACTGGGTTTTTCCTGGGAAGGGCAGGCAAAAAGGCACAGTAACTCAGGGAATGTCAGGCATCAAGGCATTAGATCTGTGGATAATTCAAATGGGAGAATGTACTTTATGCAAACAAAAGAGATCACTGCCCCAAGTGTCTCTTAAATCAGTAGCTGCACATAGGCTTGTCAGAAATATTTATTTGTTACATAATTTAATAGCACATGCCACTGTATTAGTTGATGTCCCACTCATGAAGCAGATGAAATGAGGTCACTAAGATGGTTTCATAATAGTTTGCAATGATTAATTAAGGGTTTGGAAAAAGTCAATGCAAATGATTCTGCTTACAGATCTTTTTAGGGTTTGGCTCAGTTTGACATAATGGCACGGCAAGATAAGTGTGTGTTACCAGAGGGAGTGGAGAGGTGGGTGAGGTCTTCTCACACCAGGGTGATGTTGTACATGTTTGTGGTTCCCTTTTGTGCATCTGCTTGCTGTCTGAAGAAAAAATTTAAATCACTACTTAAGATCAGGATTGATCATTGGAAACGAGAGGTTTTGTTTGGTTTTGTTTTGTTTTAGATGTATTTCGCAGGTACCTGTTGTACTCAGCATTCAGGATAATATGGCTTTGCATTTTAAAAGTGTGTGTTAATTACTGAGTCTGTAAGGATTCTTGTTGAAACTGTTATTACTTACTTTCTTAAAAGGGTAAATAGTTCATGGGTGCGGTATCAGCATTGTTTGTTATATATTCTTTTGGGGTAAAGATTGAACAGCAATGGTTTGTTGTATTCAATTCCATTTTACCCTGCCTACATCCTCACTGTTTACATAGGATCCATGTCTCTCAGCCAAGCTGGGATAAATTTCCTTTCTTCTGCTATCCATTCTTTTTAGATTTCACTATTAGTAGATCTGTGTTTATTATTCCTTAGAAATGTATCTTATGCGTACGATGCATTTTTATTTAAAGGAATTAAAATGCCAATTTTAGTCCATCCTGAGATAAATGGAGATATCATTGTACCAATATCCAGCTGATTTTGTCTTCAAAAGTGATTTTTCTTCTATTTCTTCATTTCCCATAGACAAAGTAGTGACATGTCAAATTTCAGTTGATGATACCTGTTTTCAATTAGTGTTCATTGCTATAGAATAATGCAAATGTTGTTGACCAAGTTCTGTTGCTTACATTGGTGGAAGTCTTATCTATTCCAGTGAATACTTTGGATCTACACTGGCGTAACACGAACAAACTTGGCCATTGGTCTGTGTTGTAAATGTTACAGGAGCTGTTACAGATTGCCTTCTGTCTTCTAATCCTAATGTACTGCACCTTTAAATTTTTCCCTTTGATTTACTGTGTTTTCTTCCCATGGTTGACTTTTAATTTTTATTTATTTATTTATTTGTTTATTTATTTATTTGTTTGTTTGTTTGTTTATTTATTTCTCTGGACAGTTTTATTTCTCTTCACCTGTAGTTTCCTTTTTAACCTATCTTTACTTTCCCTGTCATCTGATAATTCTGAATTGTTTGTCTGTATATAGCTATAGACATAGATGCCACTGGCTTAGATGCAGAAGAAAATGATATTCCAGCAAACCATCGCTCCCCCAAACCCAGTGCAAACAGTGTAACATCACCCCACTCCAAAGAGAAAAGAATGCCCTTCTTTAAGAAGGTAACACCGACTTCCAAGCTCCCATCTGTCCACCTGCTCACCTGCACTGCGTCGCATTTCTAGTCCTGTTAACTGTCTGCGTCCTTTGACAAGCCAATAACATGCATGCTTTGTTGTTCTTTGTTTCTTTTCCATGCTGCTGTAGCTAAGCAGAAGCAGAAATCGGTAAGTTTATATCGACATCGCCTGTGTTTATCCTGCCACTGGCATCATTAGCATTATGACTCCAGAGTAACAATGCAGCTATTCTAGAATTAAGGATGAAGAGATGTGTTGAGCTATTAGTGGATTCATTACAGGAAAACAGGCAAAAGTTCAGTGTGTCTGTGAAACTCTGCTACGTACTTATCCTTTTTGATGGAATAATAGGACACACTTAAAAGGCCTTCTAAATGTTTGAGAAAATTATTTCTGGCAAACATAATGCACCTCTCTAGTGCATGTTTATTCTTTCTATATCTTTCTCAAGTTTTTTGGATTTTTTCTTTATTACTCAGTTTATTGAAGTCATTATTGGAATCTGTCAGATACTCAGTTTGGACTTAGGAAACAAATTGTCAAAATTGTTGTATTTTTAATTTAGTTTGTACTTAAGCTTCTAATTCACTAGGTACAAAGTCTGCAAGTGCACAAGACCAATGGAAAACCTCAGACTTGTTTTGACAGTTTACTTCAAGATTTTCCTGTTGTCATGTATAAATTATCAGCCAAATGTTCTTGCCATCCATCAGTGAGACTTTTTTAGTATCTCAGCTATTGGAAATGGTACTGGTGGTTCCCAGGAGAGCCAATGTCTCTCCATAGATAACCCAGATAACTACGGAATTATGCAATTGGCATCCTGTTGCAAAAAGCTGCAATATGTTTCTAGGACCTTTGCTGGAATAAGTTAGCAAGACATTAGGTAGCAGTCAAACTATGCAGTGAAATACCACATTTTGACTTTTTTGTTTTAAAATCTTTAGTCTTCATAACTCTCATTCATTTGATTCAACCATTCACTTAAATCTCCAGGTAATAACAGACTGTTATAGTGCTTAAACAGTGCCAAGTGACATTGTTGTCCCTGCTGTGGATGGTCTTGTGTTTAATAAATAGATCTTTGTTTCTGTCTCTCTTTTCTTGAACTCTTTTAAATAGTATTGAGTATTTCTCGTTTCCGAAGGCATTACTGTTGGCTTCAGCTTGGTCTCTTAAACCTGGTGTGGAAATCAACAGCAGGTTCTTGCTTCTGAGTAATTTCTTACTTAATCGTATTTTTAATTGGATAAAAATTATAAGGAAGAATAATACGTGTTGACATGTATTGGATGCTGTCTGCATAAGCATCTTTCAAAGGTGCAGCTTCTAGATGAACCACCTTAGACCTGGATGATGGTTAGTCCCATGTCTTTCTTCCACTCTGTGGTACCTCTTTTCTTCCATATGAGAATCATTACTAGTGTTAGTGTGGTTCATAATACTGACATTTATAGTAAATACTGGATGGCCATCCCAAAGTAATTTACATAGTCAAACCACTGAGTAAAAGCCATATGGTCAAAACTGCTAGTATTTACTCTGAGTTATATTTGAACCTGAATCTGCAATGAAAGCTGTATAGTTCAGTGCCAGTCTCTTAGAAAATATTAGATTCTCTATTGCTAAATTAAAGAACTTTAATGCTTCCATTAGATAACTTTTACTCAATTTTCTGCTGATGGCTTCATTATTTCAAGCTGTAAAGACTAGAGAAAAAAAATGCCCATTTTAACAGAACAGATTTTAAAAATACCCCATATTCCATCAAATAAGGTAATTTCTGTGCTTGCCCTGATTGTCAAATTGCTGGTTAACTTCTAGCATGAATGCCTTTGGTTAAGTCAGCCACATTAAGACAAAGATCTGTTGCATCAGGGCACTCATGCTAAAAGCACTTGCACAACTGTAATGAATTTTTCTTCAAAACTGTCTCCAATATGCTTATCAGATTATTAAAAATGTTAGCAAGAACAGTGGAGGACTGCTTTTGGATACAGGCCCAGCTTAATTGCAGGGGGTTGCTTTGAAACATGCTGAGTCAGATTCTGCAGTGTGTAAAATAAATTCATTTCACATGCTTATGATGCCTTGGGCACTGGTATTCATTCTCATGTTATTAATTATCTTGTGAAACTACAGGTAACAAAAAATAAAATAAATTACACTGAGGGACATTCACAAGAATGTTTTCTGTGTTTTAGACTGCTTTAGACTGCTGCTTGTGTAGCATTGTGTGCTGTCACTGTATTAATGTCTGTCTTTGTGAGTTTGTGTTTTGGAATGAATATACTTATTTTAATGTTATTGCAAAACACCTTGGGATACATTGAGTTCTGAAACAATGAACAGTGTCTATATTCTGTGATCATGACTGATGTATTTGTACTATGTAAGCATTTGAAAAATAAATCTGGCATTTCTTTTTCCGGATCACCCACACATTCCTGGGTTTGGGTTTCAATCATTTTTTCCCAAGACACAGATAAACCAAAACCTCCCTTATGAACAAAAAAACTCTTTCTGAGTTTCTTGGTGATTATTGAACGGCCACTTATTAAAGAAGAAAAAAACCCAAACCCAACAGTTTAAATTTTTTATATTGTATTGTGATAACAGTATAAAATTTTTGCAATCTTCGGAAGGAGGCAATCTTTTTATCTTTGTATGTTAAAATACTTTTTTAGAAATTGTGCATGATACATCAGCTAGTATTTTGGTAAATATGGTACTACCAGAATCCATTCTTGGGTGGTGACGAGAACTTCCCAAAGTGGAAGAAATGCTATCCCAAGCTCTTCTTATGATTATTTTCTAGAAATATTAACTTGATCAGTCATTATTTTGATTTAATTTGTAGTTGAATTGTGGGTGCAAATCTGAGAGTGAGACTGAATGCTGCCATGGGAATTTGCAGTGATGTCACAATGTTTTTTCAAGCAGTGGGCAGATCTGAACATTATAAAAAAAGACCTGTTATGCTTTTCACATCCCCTTTTATTTTTCTCTTTCATGATTTCTTACATAAAATTTCTGTTGAAAACAGATGTCACAGCTCTAGAATTAACCATTTCAATTCATTAGTTGTTGGAAATAACCTTTTCAATTTAGCAGTTAGGAATTATGGAGTGGGACATGTGCATGACCCAGAATAGGAGTTTTTAACTATCCAGAGTAAATATGAAAACAGTACGAAAACCTAAAGTCAAAGAAAAGTTTTTTTCAGAAGAAATCCCTGAACCTCTTATGTCCTTATCTTGTGCTACCGGTTTTTGGAAAAAATTAGTGAATCCAAGATTCCTGTGACATCACTGGAAATTCAGAGTTCCTAATACTGTGAAGTGTGTGTAACACTTTCTCTATGTGCTGTTATGCTGAAAACTTTTTCTGTTTTGCAGACAGAGCACATCCCTCCCTATGATGTAGTGCCTTCTATGCGACCAGTAGTTTTAGTGGGGCCTTCTCTGAAGGGATATGAGGTAATTGGTTGTTGTGAATGGTTTCATTTTTGCCAAAATACTGTGCTTCATTTTTATTTGATAATGGATAACATAGGCAAACATCAGACAGTTTTTGCTCCTACTGAATAGCTGCTTATTTGTATTTTACTTCATGTCAGAATTGAGATTAGGAATAAATTGCATTCCAGTCCCATTGTCTGGATATAAAATTTACTGTCAGCTTTATTATATAAAATTATTAGCATCAAGTATTAGAATTTTCTATGTGATTAAAAAATTGTTGGTTTTTTCCTTCTAGGTAACAGATATGATGCAAAAAGCATTATTTGATTTTTTAAAACATAGATTCGAAGGGCGGTAAGTACTTTGCAATGCAAATATACTTCAGTTCAGGTTCCGTTTGGGTACTACCAGGGTTTTATGAAATAATAATGTTGGACAAAATTAGGAATGACAGCTAATTCCTTGATCAGTGGATTGTAGTGTGGATTGGAAGTTTCCTTGACAGAGTATGCAGAGGCTGTGTTGCAGTGGGAAGTGTTCTGGGGCATATATTTGGTGAGAGTGGAAAAAAGGATGTCTTCTTCTTGATGACTGTGACATTCACACTCCAAATTGCTAGATATTTATCTACAGATTAAAAAGTTATTTTAAGTATTTTTCAAATGATATCTCATCAACGCTTCCCAGGTTTTGAGCAAACTGACAAGAGCCACGGTTCCTCCTCAGCCCTACTTCCTTACTTGGCATCCAACTTGGAAAGAGTGATACGAGATTCAGACTATCTGGTGTATGGGATTGTCAAACTTTGGATCCCTCAAGATAGGAACTTGGTTTGACAGTTCTGGGCTCTGTAGCGGGAAGTTTCAAAAGGACTGGGATGAAGGGGTGGGGCAGTCCCCCACCTTGCTGAAATATGGTCACCCTTGGTAGCAGACCGGCTCCACTCACTGGGTTCTGATCCGAGTGGTTACAGCATGCTAGGCAAGGTCCAGTGGGATTTGTACTGGAGCCTTCAGGAATTACTGTGGTACAGATGTCAAATGATTGTCTTTAAAAGCAGTGGCATGATCTGTTAACTCCAGCATCACGGACCCATGGAGCAGAGACATCAGGTGCATTCTCCAGACATGATTATATTGGAATTGGATCAAGCTCCAGATTAATATGTCCCAATGGGTTGACATTGGGAGGAAAAATTGAGGAAACAAGATCTCATTATAATATCTGTAACTTCAAGGAATGTCCTATTTAGTTTGGAAGTGGACAGATCCATAACACTATTCTGTGTGTCCTGTTGCTGCCGAAACTTTCAAGAGGGAGCCTGAGGTTTTTTTGTCAACAGCTTCAGTTCTTTAAAATACCAGGCACTGTGGTTTAAGCTGGTGGATTTTCTCAGTCAGAATAATGATATAAATACCTAACTACTTTAGTAGTCCCTCTTTATATTAGTGAGGATTGTCAAACCCTCGATACACACCTTCAGAATTGGAAGTTAACAAAACAGTTATTGCAAGCAGAAGAAAATTATTGCTTCTTTATGTCTCTAAGTATTTTAGAGCATGTCAGATTTTGTAGATCCAACTTGTGGCAGGGTGAATCCAGAAATACTCCAAATGGAATTGATGTCTATAGTAGCTGATTTGAAGCACTCTGAACTTCAGTAGCAATCTGAATCATTACTTAAGGTTTTGAACAAATTTGCACCGGAGACTCTCAGATTCTCTACTGCTTTCAGCTGCCACACGGCTGTCCCTGCTCTCACTGCAATTGTCTTGCAATATGAACATACACACCCTTTGTTTTGAGAGCAGACTTGGTCTTCCTGATGTGACATTTCTCAGAGACATTAAAATGTCCTTAGAAAGACAGTAAAAGGTCTTAAAATGAAAAATAGCATTTTTCATAGATAAAGAGACTGATGAATCTAGTGTTGTTCAATATACCATAATTGCATTTATAAAGGCAAAATTTTTCTATATCCTGTAGGAAGAAAGACTGGCAGGAAAAAATTCAAATCAACACAAAAAACCAAAAAGCTGTAGAAGTTTGTAGTCCTTCCATTAGCAAATAAAGATAACCAATAAGTATCACAATACACATGTTTGATTTAATTTTAAGACAAATGGCATTATCTGTGAGGAGCTGTGCCAGAAATCACAATCTTTGGATATGTTTTTAGCTTAAGTTAAATCACGTCTAGATTTCCAAAATTATATTACTAATCAGTATTGTGCACATAATTCTGTTTTTTCATATTAACTTCTGGCTCTGTTACATTTTTTAGGGTTTTAGATAAGTGTATACACATGTTGAGTTCATTGGGAAATGGCCTATTGGATTACACTTCAGATGGACAAACAGCATCTGACAGTGCTTGCAAGAGAGGAGCCCTCCCTCTTCTTAGCAAATCTATTTCCTCTTTTAAATTGCAAGTAAAATCCTACAAGGAAGAGCAAGGGAATATCATCAGTCTGATTTAACTCTCAGCACTGGAAAAATGTGACCTCTAAACCTCATTAGACCAGAGAGTTTGAAAAGGGACTTAAGGGTGCATTTTGACCCTGTAAAGCAAAACAAACCAAAGAAACTGTTTTCCTAGGAAGAAGAGTATGCAGAAGGTTGTGTAGCATGTCAGTGCAAACAACAGAAAGTAACCACTTCTTTCTTGGCTCATCTTTTCTCATAAACACAAAACTGAGCCTGCCAGATAGTCAACCTAGACTTTTCAAGGATGTGCTTCTCCGAGTTACAGTTCCCAATTTCAGGTGGCTAACATATTGCTAGCATAATCTTTCTGGAAAATTATAGGTAGCTCTTGCACTCTGTTAGAAAAACACGTTATTAAACTGAGCAATAAAAAACCCCGAAAAAACCCAAGCCAAAACAAACAAAACCCCCATGATTTGTACTTGTAGATCTGTACTAGTTTCCCTGCTAAGCCTTACCCTTACCATTTAATTCTGCATATCCCTATATGTCTTATACATATGGCTAAAGTAAGCCAGGCTGTTGTTCAGTACTGCTCAAGAAGTCAGAGAAAGGAGAAACCAGCCTGCTCGTACTGGGGATTCTGGTGCAAAGTCAGACCCTTATCAGACCTGGAGACCCCAGGGAAGTCTCCTCTTCTGCAGCAGTCCCTGACCTCCTCCTGCCTCCCCTGTCCCCAGGCACATGAAGGAGGATGTCTTATCAATAGTTGTTATAGCAATATTAAGTTAGATAAAGTTTTTTCTCTGTTCACATTGGACAAAGCATACTGTGCTGCTGAGAACTTACTCTCCAGTAGTCTTAGCCACTTTCTAGTGTTAAACAAGAATTCTCCCCACATCTCTGAAAGATAAATAACGTTCAGCACTGTTTTGCTGTGTTTATTTTGCAGTATATCAATTACAAGAGTTACAGCAGACATCTCGCTTGCCAAACGCTCAGTGTTAAACAATCCTAGTAAGCATGCGATAATAGAGCGATCTAACACGAGATCAAGCCTAGGTAAGTACCTGTAATGATGCTATCTACAAATTACCTGTGAAGTATGCTACTCTCAATTCATATGTCTAAGCTAAAAATAGCCTTCTCTCTGCTGTGAGAAAATCACAATTCCCATAAATCAGAAATCCCGGCACTAGAAATCATTTTAAAATCACTATCAGGTAAACTTCCTATAGTGCTGATTTTGGTTTATTCTGCTTATGCTCAGTTTTCATGTTTTGCTGTTTGCCTCAGTGGGGAGAAGCAGCCATCCATATAAAATCTGAAGACATGGTCTTCTGGTTAAATAGAAATTACTCTTTTCAGATTCTTGGAAATATATGGATATTATTGATATTATGCATTATTTTTGATAAGATTACTGTTAGCAATAGCAACTGATATCAAGCATGAAAAAAATCAATGAAGTACACATTTTATGAATTTTGTGTCAGTTTAAACTAACTCTAAGGTTGGTACAAAAAAGGGAAGGATGCAAAAAGGAAGATGTTTTTAAAAACTGTATAGCTGCATTCATAGCCTACATATCTGTCATTTTACATGAGTCTTTTAGTATTGAAGCTTGCCCAGTTGTATCAATAATTAAACATTTATTACCCAGAAAGAAAAATAAGCTTAGCTGGGAAGTTGTAACTGAATGTAACCATCTACAGTACAGGTAGCTGCACTGGAGCCTGCCATCCCAAGGTGTCCTTAGAGTTAGGAGGAAAAGGTGGTCATTTTGGAGTCTTAATTCCTGACTGCCTTTGCCATTCCTCTAGTGTGAGATGTTTTATATCCAAGACTCTGCTGCTGTCGCTGGTGCATTCCCTGTGTAGAGCCACCTGGAGAGAGCCAAGAGGTCTAGTGGAAGGTTCCCTGCCCATGGGGGGTTGGACCTAGATGATCTTTAAGGTCCCTTCCAATCCAAACCATTCTATGATTCTAAGATGAATCCTGCCAGGAGTCTCCATACTCTTGTAAGGGCGCTTGGCTGAGATACAGGACACGAGCTCCATAACAAATCCTATGCAAGTCCCCCATCAAATACCAAAAAAGAAGGAACTCGCTATGTCACAGATGGATCCTGCAGTCATGTTTCTGCCTTTACAGAGCTGCAGATTCCTCTTAGCAGCCTTTGAGAGAGCTTGGTTTCCCCTGAACACAGCATTGTATCTTGAAAAATTGTAAATTTTGTGGAACAAGAAAGTAGTTTCATTCGTCCTATTAAATAAGTTCTTATCAGTTTTGCAACAAAAAAAATCTAACAACAGCTGAACTGTGACTGAATATTTAATGTTTGCCTAATATAGCAGTCATTTTTAGAATAAGCTTCTCCACCTCAAAAGTTTGTCTCCCTTTCTTGAAAATTTGTTTCATAAAACCTTTGCTTTCAGCTATACGGAGGCTGTGAATTTTTGCTTGGAAGTAGTCTGTAGCTTCCAAGTGTGTCTTCTTGAAAGCGTTTTCAAATATCAAAATGCAATCAATGTACTGTAACAACATAATTAATATCTTTACACAGAAGAATATTCTTCTGTGTGAATTTCAGTGTTGTCACCAAAGTCTGAATAAGTGTCACTTAAAATAAGTGTCACTTATTTTGAATAGGACTGAAAATTGGTAATAAGTATGGAGGTCAGCCAGTCGTGGAACAAACAGAATCATGATGATTAAGTTTTCAGCCTCATCAGCAAAGCTTGTGCAATTTTGCAATACTGTACAAATATATGCAGCAGTAAAAGCATATCATTCATGCCTTATGCTAAAATATTCTCATATATGTGAGACTCTATCACAAAAATCTATACAGGAAAAAAATTAATAACAATTAAATTCTGCCCAATCTTGTACACCTTTATCTCATGTAGAACCATACTCTTGAGAGCATCAACATTTTTGCTTTGTGTCAAGATACTTTTTTAGATGGAGGCATTTAAAATGGAAGTTCTGACAGAACTGCAGTTTGAGACACCCAAAAGATGACAGTGATTATGTATATATGCAAATATGTGGATAGGTAGGTAGATATTTCTCTCTAGTTTTTGTAATGGGCCTGTTATTAACTAAGATTTCCTGCTACATACCTGGTTTTCAGTTGCTTATAATTGTTCTAAAAATTAACCGATCTATAAAATAACTTTGAAGATCTTTGACCAGAGCAACTGGGTCATTCTAGCAATAAAGTTAGGGCAAAAATTAATTTTACATATGCTAAAATATTCTCAAACCCTTTTCTTTCAGAAGCTGTAATACTTCCATTGTTCTAGTAATCTAGCAGGGTTTTGAAATTTGGTAGTGAATTGAACAAAATTTCAGTTGCATGTTTCTGGGCAATTTTACAAAAATAATGAGAAAACTTGATCAAATTATTAGAATCTGCCATTGACACAAGCCAAGCTTTGCATCTGAATTGCTTAAAGACTCAGCTTTCCTTGGCACGGTTCAGCAGTGATGCTGAGGAGAACCTGCTCCCAGCAGACTGAATCAGGACAGCCAAGCAGAACTGAGGTGAAAAGATGCTCATCCTTCGACTTGCAATCCCTCCTTTGCTATGCAGCATGGAGAATGGAATCCAAAGTCATTTACTTTAAAGATGTTCACCTGGAGGAACAGGTGGCTGGCCAGGCTAAGTCAGGAAGACAAGTAGTGAAAATCCATTATGGGAAAGGTTTGACTTACGGAGAAGCAGTTGGGATAGTCAAACCCACTGATACAGCACCTCCAGGTCTCTGCTCTAGGCATGGGATAAATCTTAGGAGGACAGAAATCAGACAGGAAGTCTGGGAGGGAAGTGGTGTGGCAGCAGTGTTGGGAGGAAAATTGAGATAAAATAAAATAAGCTGGAATCAGAAAAGGTAACTGCTTTCGTAAGACAGTGGGAAACCCTTGCACAAGGCAAAAGAAAAAAGCACAAGGCATGTTACAGCCTGTTCCCTTGCCTACCTGCAATGTACCTAAAGGCAGAAATAAGAGTCAGAATCAGAAAACATCATTGTAGTCTGCTGGTAGGTGGCCTCTCCTAGCAGTGGTTCACAAAGAAGATAACTGCTACTACAACAAACCACTGCTGTGGGTGTTTAGTTGGCTGAAGTAGAAGAGGTGAGTGGCAATATCACACCATATAGTGGATTTTTTTTTTTCTGTCTGTGTGATGAATTTGCTATAAGTCAACAAAATATCTTATTAAAAGAATATTACTCGGTTTAAAAATTCAAGTAGAGCAAAATAAAGGTTAGGAAGTGATAGAAGTAATAAGAAGGCTAATGGTGCAGCCTCTTAGTATCTTTAGGTTATGTTTGCTGTGATCCAGTCTTTGGTCAAATGTTTACAGAGTACTTTTCCACTGGTCCTCTGCCTTAATATTCTTGAAAAATATGTAAAATAGTGTGGGGAATTGGAATTTTTGAGTGAATCACCATTTCCCTAATTTCCCTGTATTAACTTATACAGTGTATGCCATCAAAATCAGCATGTTGCATGCTAATGCACTGACTTGGAAAAGGGGGATGGAAGGCAGGCCATCCTTTATGGACTACTGGAGCTCCTGTTGGGTACCTTGTAAAATAGCAGCCTTGTGGGTCCTCATTCCCCAGAAGTCCTCTTATTTTAGGCTCTCCTCTTTGCAGACATTTAACTGGGGAGGTATTCTTTTCATTCCCAGCCTAGCTCAAAGAATTTTGTCCTTCTCTCAGATTGGTACATATATTCTGTGCTGACAGTACAGAGCAGCATCAGGAATGTCCTGAGTCTTAGTACTGACTTCTAAAAGAAGTTATGTTCCATTTTGGAAGAAAGAATCCCCAAGAATCAGGATTTCCTGTAGGGTGGCTTCCATATTTCTGTTCTGAATGTAATTTCCACTGGTAATTACTCTGAAGAATCAGACACTGCATTTCTGAAAATTAATCCCTCCGAATTATTCATAACTTGTGATTATTCTTTGTAATTTGATTTTCTCTCTGGCAAATACGAATAATTCCAGCTTCTCACCTAACTGGGATATTTCAAAGGGAAAAATCATTTTATTGCATATACCACCACAGTAGGCTCCACAAAATAGCCCATAAATATTTTATTCATTCTGTTTTCAGAGAAAGATTAGAGCCATATGTTCTAAATGAGATGTGAAACACATATGTGACAATGAAGAGAAATTAAATGATTCCATGGCTTCTTCTCAGTTGACAGTGTATGGAGTTGCATACTGAACGAGACAGCAGCCCTAAAGGAACAACTTTATTATATGTTCCTGAATGTTCTCTCTTATAATACAGATTGCAAAAGATTTGATTTAGGAGAGCTATTTTGGCATTTCCTACTTTATCAGCATTAGCTTTGCAGCCAGTAGTATTCTCTATGAGTACAAGTTTCACAGATATATCATTAAATCAGGACTCACATCACATTAGTTCTTTTCTAGTATCAGCTGCAGGTCTGCTAGGAGTCCTGGAAAATGAATTTTTTATCTACCTACGTTTTCCCTTCTGTAAAATGAATTTTTTATCTACCTACATTTTCCCTTCTGTAAAATGAAATTAATAGGGTCTTTTCCCCAAATCACTGGGGGTAAAAAAAAAAAAAAAAAGAAAAAAACCCCAGAATTTCAGCAAATACTAAATTTGTGCTGGTTTTCTTTTTTTTGTCCAGACTATCTACAATGACTTAGCTCTAGCCTGTGTATTTAAATCTCATATTTATCACAATAAAAATTTGTTCTTGTTAAGGAAAAACAGGGTTTGTTTTGGTTTGTTTTGGTGTGCTCTGAATGCATCTCCTGGCTGCACAGCTATGGGATGTGGGGAGATGAGTTGCTCTCTTGTCTCTCCTCCTTGAACAGTCATTGGCATGTGGACAGAGACCTGTGTGGTTTATTCCTACATCTGGTATAATTTAAAAATGCCTTTTTGCAAATATTTTTTTCTGTATAATATATATAGCACATATAGCTCCCCAAAACTGCTTTATGTTAATCCAAATCCCTCCCTCCTTCCAGATTCAATGGAAAGCTATTTCTTTACTCACCAACCTTTGTGCAGTTGTTCCTCATGCAGCCAGGCCACTGATCTATCCCTCACTTATGGTTACATTTGTGAGCAGCAGTTGTAACTGCAGCAGAGAAGGCTATTTCTTAGACTTCTGAAAATATATTGCTGTTTTTTAACTATTATTTTAATAAGTGTTCCATCAATTACTTAAGGTAGTACAAAGGTACTGTGCTTGATATATTAATACCAAATACTTTTTTCTGGGAAATAAATGTACCTCCTTTTGAGAACTCCTACCTTATCACCCAATACAGGTCTGCAGTGTTGTGCATAGCACAGAAAACAGTGAAGTGAGCACCATTCTTTGGAATGATTTAATAGATAACCCAGAATTAATTTCAAAGAGACCTACACCAACAATGTGATAATCAGAAATAGGAATTGCCATGAGGAACTCCATTTACAGGATTATAAGGGAGTCTCAATCAGCTTTTAATGCTACACACACCTATCGACTGACAGTTTGCTTTTGTAATGGAATCAGTTAAAAATAGACTTCGGATTTGACTCATTGGAAACTAATGCTGCCACTGAATATCTAGTATAAAATTAATGTTCTCAAGAACTTTTTTAAAATAGTGTCTGGCTCATAAAGATTTAGGTGGATAATACAGTCTTATTCCTCTCCAATTAAGCTTGTTTTGATGTAAATAGGAATGTTTGCTTGTCAATATTGCTACATGTTTTAACACGTGAGATGTTAGACCTAAATTTAAGGAAAGGACAAATGATTAATTTCTTTAAAAGCCTAGAAGAAATCTGTAATTTTGAACAGATTTTTTCTCCAGGAAGGTACAGTACGTGGTTAAATCTTATTCACCTGAAAATCAGCCCAAATTGGTTTAGTTAAATTTTTATATAGATGCATGCCATTTGCAGAAACTGCTGGACCAGCTTTGTGCTTTTGCTGCATTTCTTTGTCAAAAGAACCCAAACGTTTTTCTGTGTATGTTACACTTGTTATAACCTTACCTCATGCTGTATGCTTTGTACAAAACCTGATTGTGTTGGCTTTTTCCATTCTTTGCTTCATTAATGCTCTCCCTTTCCAGATGTTTTAGGTATGTATACAAGCTTGCAAATTACTTTTCCTGCTGTTTTGTGTTCAGTGCTTTATTGTACTTCACAGAACCACCATGTGTTTCTCGCATCTGGCTCACTGACAGACAAAAGCCGATCCTGTACCGTGTTGCTAAGTCTTTCTTTCAGAAAACCTTGCTGGTTTTCCTTACTTATTTTCAAGTAATTCTAAAAATAAAAGTTGACATTGACAAGTAAACACTACAGATTAGGTATTCCATTGTGTGTTTCTGGGATGTGTGCACCTAATCTGCGTGTTCTAACACAGACGTGTGACCGTGGATGTAAAATGTGTCATTGTGTTTATGGTGAATCGATCGCCATCACGTGCCTGGGAATCTGTTTATTTGCTTTCCACGTGCATATGCAGTAACCTGTCAGGCATTACATGCACCCAATTTGCATGTGCAATTGAGCACCTACCTTTGGAAGATTGTCTCTAAAAAGTGTATAGAGCTTCCATTCACATCATTAGGTTGACACCCCAAAGTTTTGTCTTCTGGAAATGAAACATAAATGCTCAAAGAAATAGTAGTGGATTACCTGTGCAAATTTCAGCCTTGTGGTTTTTTTTTCCTTGATATTTGTGTGGGAAGCCAGTTGAATGCTTGAAATTATGGTAACAGTTTATTTGTTATATGTATATGTATATGTACATACTGTATATTATATACAAATATGATGTTACTATGTATTCTCCATGTCTGGTAATTTAATGACAGTTGTGGTATATGATAAGTTTCAAGTGAAGGCTTCCTCAGCTATAAATCAAGGATAAACCTAAAAGAGTGCTAGCTAGGTGTCATAAAAACCTTTCATTACTTACAGAGGCCATGGAACAGGAGTGCAAAATTTGGACTTAAGCAAGAGTGTATTTCCTTCCCAAAGTCTCAGAGATCTAATATAGTTCAAAGAAAATAAAAGAGGTGTTCAATGTGTTATGGAAAATCCTGATTGTCCCTTTATAATTTTATCTTCAAGATAGCTGTGATAAATGTCCATAACTCTCATTCTCAGGTGTTAAATATGTTAACCTGGTAAACCTGAACCTGCCTTGAACCAGAATGCAGCAAAATAGTAGCTAAGAGCTTTTGGGTTTTCATGAGGATGTAGCTATACTTCTTTTTGCCCACAAATGGGGAAAGAGTAGCATGAAGTTCATGAACCTGTTACAATTTATCAGTCTCACATGTCGCGAAATGCTCTTTTATCCTGCTGGGCCAGCCTTGGTTTTCTTAATATCTAAGGTCAGAGTTTTCCTAATGAATTCTTTAGGTAGTTCTGTATTAGAAGTTTGGTACTAACTTTCCAGTGTTCTGACTTGCGAATAAGGTTTGGATACAATATAGGCAAAGCATTTAAATGAAATTTCTTGAGTGTTTTTAAAGGGTGTATGGGGGAAAAAGATTCTTGATTTCTGTAAATTAGAGATAACTCTCAGCAACCTGTCCTTATATTTTCTCATACTGCACAGAAGTATGTATGATTGATAATTACATTGAAACAAAAATGTGCTAGAAACAAGGTATGTAGCAATATGTTAGAATAATTTTTAAGGTTATGGATATCTGTGTAATAGACAGGATACTTGGATAGGTGAATAAAATATTTTTAGCTAGTTAGCTGTTTGTTTAAGAGTACAGTTTGCTTCCCTTACAACTATTCACACTGTAGGTTGAATTGATCCAGGTTTTTTCTTTCTCCTGGGCTGGTGGAACTGACTAAAAGTTGGTGTTTGTGCCCCCATTTTATTCAAGACTAAAGGTTTGCGTTGTTTAACCAGAATGCAAAGAAGCCTGGGTTCAGTCCTTTTCTCTGGTAAGAGAGGCATGGGCTCATCATTCCCACTGCCATGACAGGGCTGTGATCGCCTTTGGGATGGTTGTTGGTTGGTCCTGCTGAGTCTTACGCACTTTGCATGATAATTAAACTTTCCCTGGAGAAGGAACTGGAATCCATGTGTTTTGCCTCCCACTCTGAGCATCAGGCTGCAGAGTCAGTATCTCTCCCACTCAGTGAATACGCAAATGTTTTGTGAGTGGCACACCATGAGCAGGAGGGGTTGAATAGCCAGTGATGGAGTAGTTCCACATCCTATCTGTGAGAAAGGCTGAACATTTTTATTTATGTTTGTTCTGAAAAAAACAACAGACCTAGGGAACACTTACTTAGTGCCTATGTATGGACCAGATCTGTAAAAGCCTACAGCACTGCACTGAGTAATGAGGCATGGTGCAGAAATACCCAAATTATTGCCAGCCTGACATGATGATATCCATTCTGAACTATGCAGAGACACTTGCTTGGTCCCCTGGACAAAATAAATGTTAGACTGCTTCTTTGCCCGTTTTCCTATCCCAATTACTCCTTCACAGAGTGCAGGGGAGCTTAATGATAGGAGCAGTGCTATGCTGCTGCAATGGCACCTTCTGGAGCTGCTGTGGTTCTTCCTGGCACAGTCATTTCAGTGCACTCTTGTGCAGTGCTCAGCCACTTGTGTCTCTGCTGCAATCTGCTGATTTCATTCTTTTCCATTCATAGGCCATTAAAATTTACTTCCAGTTTAAACTTGGCATAAGAAGCATCATTCCATGAATGCTATTGTTTTACTAGCCCAGAGGAATGAGGCAGGAAGTAGACATTTTTATGTGCTATTTAGTAATTTTAAATGACACTATCTGTTTTATATTTTCACATAATTACAGTGCTGAATTTCAGGAGATGTTAGTCCATTATAAATAGATCTTGGTTATGTTGAGGTTTCCAAACATGACATTATTTCTGTCAATACCACTTGGACGTGTGTGTGCATTAAAAGCCATCTGAATTCTGCCTAAACTGAGCCTTAGCAGGCAGGAGGAGGAGGAAAACCCTGTTTTCCTGCAGCACCTCACCCCACAGCTCCCCTTCAGCAGAGCCCAGACAGGAGCTCCAGGCAGAGCAGCAGACATGCTTCTCTCCTTTCTGCCTTATCCCTCGCAGGAGCCCCATCTGTTAGGCATGAGTAACACATGCAGCCACTTTTCCTGGAAAATATTGTCATCCTCCCACTCCCACCCTCCTCTTTTTACGTAACAAGCTAGTGGCTAAGGTATTTGGTGGAGACCAGGAAAATCTAAGTATATTCACAACCTACATTTAGGTTAGACATTTGATTAAACACCTGTAATCCAGGCATCTTTTGACCAGTTGCCTGAGGACTAAGCTAAAGCATTTATTCTCTTTTGCTTATGTTCTTCAAGACTTTTTCTTTCTTACCTGGATATGCTGGAGCAGAGGCACAAAGCATTCCGCTCCCCAGCACTGGGATGCCCCTCGGTGTGAGGTGAGACATGTAGTCCTGCCTGGAGACTGTGGGACTGAACCTCCCTGGCTGGGGAAGGAGTGGAGCCTGCTGTCCCCTGCCCAGCAGGAGCCCCCTGTTAGCTCCCTGCCTGCCCAGAGCAGCATTGCTGCTCGAGGGGAGGAAAGAGGAAGATGAGAAGGAGGAGGCCAAACGCTTGTATGCTTGTGGGGTGCCTTCTTAACTTGCTCTGCTGTGCTCAAAGCCCATGTAGCTTATTGGATCACCTCAGTAACATCTCAGCCTCTTTGCTTTGTTTCCAGGGAGCACAGACTCCTGGTGCAGTCCAGGATAGCCTGCAGTGGCTGGGTGCCTGCATTCTGCTTACAGCAATGCCCCATGGAGACACTGGTGATTTTTCACTCAATATAAGCATGTGTATACACACACCTGCTCACAAATTAAAATTTAAAATTTTAGTTCTGTCAGTCAAACTCATGATTTTGTTCTTAATAGAGACTTGTGCGGGCACAGCTCAGTAATTATCTCTTCCTTTTTTTTCTTTTTTAATTTTCTTGGATGTCAGATATGACCTTTGCTCATTTCTAGTAGGTTTTTTGGTGCAAGACATTCTACATAGTTTTAAGGCACTGGGATAAAAAACACGTTTTTTTCTTTCACCTTTGTTATGTAAATCATGAGGTTGGCTTAAACTTCTCATTAATTACATTCATGGAATTTAGTGATTAATTATTTTTCAGTAACTGTGTTTGTATAAAAGAATTAGCATAAAAAAATCATGGCTACTGATGGCTGTTCTCCTTAATTTATAAAATAATTTCAAAGACATTTGTGTAAGGTGTTGCTAATCCTTTTGTATTGCATACATTGACATAGGTGTGTACTTATCATTCTATATGTCTCTAATATCAGGAGCCCTGTTTAAAAAAACTGGAATGCTTTGTCTCTGTGCCTGTTGCAGTTGAAATCATAATTTACATACCTGTTTCTATGAACAAAACAGAGCCACCGATACCATAGACAGGAGACAAAGTCAAATTAAATAGGATATAGAAGTCATACTGTGCTCAGCTGAGAGTATTTGAACTTCACTGCTCCTTGGGAAGATCAAAATCTCGTAGCTGTACCTAAGCAGTATTTTGTGTTTCACTTGGGCCTTTGCAGGTCAGATGCATATCCATTTTGCATCTCCTCCCTGTCATGGAGCTGCTATCTCATCAGGGTCTTGCTGAAACAAATTGCTGATGTCGCCACTGCTCTGGCAAGCTGAGTGTCGCGGTGACTCCTGGCTGCTGTGGGTGCAGCCCAGCTTTGCAGGAGGGTTGTGTTTCTCCACTGCATAGCATAGAGAATGTTCTTTTACCATGGCATTATATAAGTGACCCTAAGTTCCACCATAGTTCATCATGTTCTTAGTGAATTGACAGAGATAAAACAAGGTGTTGTTGTATCTTTGCCTGTATTTTAGGCGAGATTATTGTAGTGAACTGGGAAAGATTTTTTCTTGGAATTCACTTGTAAGGTCCAACTGGTGTAAAGAATGTTTGTCTGCCCCCATAATGGGATAAGCCATTTACTTGTGCTCTCATTGCACTGAATTTCTGTTCAAGTTGCAGTAGTGATATTGGGAATTAATATTTGGAAGTAAGTTTAAATGTGCTGTATTTAAAGTTGTCTGGGAGATGTGTACTTACTGTTTCTTAGAGCTGACTCCTTATTGTATGGAATAAATAGTTGAGTGCTCCTGTCATTTAAAATATGTTCACTTTCTGGTTACCAAGGAGACCATATGAAATAGATTGTAAGGGTCACTTTAAAATTTGGTAGCTGATTTCTGGGTTTGAGTTTTGTAGCTGGGCTGTCAGCATTTCATGATGATCGTCACAGTAGTTCTGATTATTTTTATGCCTCTGATTATGATTGGCAAATACAATTTATTGGAGTTTAGTGTTATAACTTCACTCTTATGCCTCTCCAGTACATAAGAAGGGACATTATTATAAATAGATGGTATTCATGGAGGTGGGAAGATTGCAAAGCTATTACTGTGCTGCTTTGAAGATACCCTACTGTCACTGTTCTCAGCTCCCTATTTTAACTACCAGTGACATTTGTGTTAATATCCCCACATGACTTTTTGAGTTCTTTGCTTACTTTGGGCAAAAGTCTGAAAGAAAATTTATGTTGAGTGTCTTGTTGTGAAGGAATTCTTACAGGTAGAGAATTTGGGGTTTGAGAGATATTGCTGAAGAAAAATGAAAACCAAAGCAGTAGCAGTGGGTAAAGCCTTTGTCATCTAAAAAGAGAAACTACTATTATGTAAGTAATTACAAAAATCTTAGATGTGAAGTTAGAATTCAAAGAAGATTTCAAGCAGAATGAAAGTTTTTTCCAGGACCTGAAGAAGTACTCTAAGGAGCAGGAGATCAGGACCTCTTCAGCTATCCCTGTGGCATTTTTCCCATCCATCTTTGACTGAAGAGCCACATACATTAGTTCACCAATCATGCAGTGTAGTTCCTTGAACTTTTCTCCTATACCCAAGTTAAGAAAAATAAGTTCCGAAATACATTTTAATAGAAGAAAAAGATACCTCTCCATCTTCAGGCTCAAGTGGAAACTATGGGTTCATAGGACCACAGTTACCTGCAGTTGTTTCCCCAGCTGTGTTTCACAGTAGAACATACCCTGAGGCATACTCTGCCCTGGCAGTGGGTGTTTCAAAAAGTAAAGTAGGAAATCTAGTCCACAGAGAAGTGTTCTCTACTGGCAGAAAAGTGCTTCCAGCAGTGTAGCAAATACTGCTTCCCCAAACAAAATTAGGATACAATGGCATAGAGACAGATTTTGCTGGTAATAAATTGTCTTGAACAAGAGTTTTTTAGCAGTCTGGAATGGTCTTAAAATGATACATTAATAAATATTGTTATACTGACTGAAGTGTTGAGCCTGGTTTGAAATTGCAGGAAAGCAATCCTAACTCATCATCAGAACAGCATAACAAATTATCTCTGATATGTTTATTCTAGTTGTCATTTGAACTTAAATTAGGGATAGATTATTGACTGTCTTCTACTAAAACTCTGAGACGTTGGCATTCAGTGATTTAAGAACTATCTCTATGCAAGAAGTTGTAGAAAATGTAATTGTGAATGTGCCAAGAAGCATCAGAAGTTCTGTCTTAAAAAATGTGGTCCTAATTCAGACAGCAGCAGGACCACAGTGCTTTTATTGACCAGCAGGAAAGCATGCATCAATGCTTTCCATGCCACACCGTGCACATCTCTGCATTACGTTCCCTGCTGTAAAAGACTGATTGCATGTGCTCTCCCAAAACTGCAGATAACCACAGACAGCTGGAAGTGTTCTCTAACAGATCCAAAGCAATGTCAACCTCCTCCAATAAAGGATATCATACACAGATTTTCTGAGGACCTTTTAGATGTTACTTGATTTATAAAATGACCGTAGCAATCACCTAGTGATTTGGAACCAAAGGCTGGGATGCCTTGCTCTCTCTTGGAAACTTTGTAACCTTTTTAAAGTACCCAATTTATTCAGTTGCTATTCTAAGATGGCAAAAATCAATCTCTTCGTATCTCTTGAAAGAGACCATTTGGTATAGAAAACTCTCTCTCTATCCAGATCAGATAGGTTGTGTTTTCAAGCAAAAGTAAAGCTTTTGCCAGCAAAATAGATAAAAGGCAGATAATGTAATTTCAAGAAACTCTCTATTAAGTTTTTGGTACCTCTTCTTGACCTTTAAGTCTCTGTTGGTTGTCTTCCAATATTTTCTTTGAATGGGCTAGATATCTAATCTGGTTTTGGTTCATGAAGTGTGCACAACCTTTAAAGGGAAACCTGTATGAATTAGTCTTGTCTGGCCCAATGACTTTCTTTATAGACTTGCACAAATCACCCAGCTTCTCTAATTCCTCTGTGAAATCAGCTGATAGCAAGATTTGAGCAGGAAAGTGTGATTTCATTTCAAAGATGATTTTGCTATTATAAGATGTAGTTTTGTTTCATTGGGGAATGAAGACAGTTTCTACACCACTTGTGAAAGCGGATGCAGCCCATCTGTCTTGGAGAGGTTTGCCCTGGAAAGTACTGCCAATCAGACAGGGTGCCGAGGAGCTGGGAGCATGACTACCAGAAGAAAAGATGGTTTTTCTCTGGGAAAAGCAGCTTTCCACAGCTCCTGGGGTTGTGAGGAGGATACCATAGTATTATTTGGATTGTTCTTTTCTCTTATAAAAGTGTTTTACACATAATAATCAAATTTTTAACATGGTACCATACTTAGTCCAGTAGAAGAATATTGTTTTCCGGAGCTTTGATAAGTTGAACTAAATGGGAAACCAGTAGTTTCTGCTAACATAGTAATCAGTAGTTCCTAATGCCTATCTCAGGCACTCCAGTTTGAGCAAACTGGTTACTGGGTAAGATTGAAGTCTGAGCTGACATTATTTACATGTAGCAGATTTCTGGCATAGTACAGCAGCATATGATGCAGCAAGAATTCATACCCCTTTTTCTTGTTCTGGTTTGGGGTCATGTCAGAAGGTGTTATCAGTATCTCTCCAGCTTGGAATAGCAGGAAATGGTGAGGCGAGAGAGGCAGGCAGTGCCTGCAAGGGCAGCAAAGCAGGGGTGAAACGTTCTCATTAACGCTTTATTCATTACCCTACTGTGCCAGGGACGTGCACAGATAACAACTCCTGCAACCAGAGGAGGAGCAACACGCCGGTCTGCTACATTGTTACATTTCTTAAAACTAATCACCTCTTAGTATTTTCATCACTCTAATTTTCTCCTTCTCTGCAGCTGAAGTTCAAAGTGAAATTGAACGGATTTTTGAATTAGCCAGGACACTGCAGCTGGTAGTGCTTGATGCTGATACCATTAACCACCCAGCTCAACTGAGCAAAACCTCTTTGGCTCCCATTATAGTATACGTAAAGATTTCTTCTCCTAAGGTAAATATTTTAGATACCTTTATGTTCTTTCAGTCTTTTTTGGGGGGCCTTAAATGCAGATAATCACATGTCCTCATTTAGGTTCAGAGCTATATATTGTTACTGCTTCCCTTTGGATCCAGTGTTTACCAAAACCCATTTTGGAAAAGATGCTGTAGCTCCAATGGGTTTTTTAATTGGGATTGCACTTTTAGTATTGATCACGTAAGTAATAGTAGTGCTCATGGTTTGTTAAATCAAAATAATACCAAAATGGAAGAATGATTTTCACAAAATGAGTATCGGACTGATTGCTAAAGTTTAACATCTGATGATATACTTTCATTATGTGTTAAAAAAAAAACATGCACAGACCTTGTGAAGAGGCATTCAAAAGAGAAGAATGAATTTGTGGGAAGAGAACTCAGGAGATCAATTAAAAAAATTCAACTTAGAAAAAATGAAACCAGAAGGACCATAAAAAAGGCAGGAGGGGAACTTTTTAGTGCTTGTAAAGGAAAGGAGATATTTGGATGTAAATTAAAATTAGCTCATTCTGGATGAGGGAACATGGGAAATGTTCTCAAAGCCAGCAAATGAAGAATTTGCTCTGCTCATGTGAGCAGTTTTAAATGTAAACATTTTAAGTGGTTATATATGTATATTATGTCTGAGCCTGCTCACTTTTTTTACTGTCTTATTTTCACAGGTTTTACAGAGGTTGATAAAATCCCGAGGGAAATCTCAGGCCAAACACCTTAATGTTCAGATGGTGGCAGCTGATAAACTGGCACAGTGTCCTCCTGTGAGTTACTGTTAATTTATGTCTTGTCTCTGAAAGGTGCCTTTCTTTTCAAGCACGAGGTTAATTACATAATTTTCGGGAATGTTTGCCCTCTTCTGGCCATATTTCATTATTGCTTTTTGCAGAACACCTCCTGAGGTCTGGGGGCTCTGCACAAGGGTGCAGGGGAAAAAGAGTCCTAGTCACAGTCAGTTATTAGGATGTGTGCTGATACAGTCAGTGCTTCAGTAAACTGAACATTTGTTTTATTTGATAATTTTTAGGGAGTTATTGGTCTAAAAATGAACCCTCTTAGTGACTGTGCTTTATCTCTGGTAGTTTAGGGTACGGCCAGTGGTTTGGTTCATTCCTCTGGGGCATCTGTCACCACAGCCCACCACTGCTGATGTTCTTGGTCAGGGTTTTGGCAAAGAGCTGTGGTACTGCATAGCTGACAGCTCTGTAGTTCTTCTTCAGGTGTGCACTGAAGCAAATTCTCTCAATTTCCACCTATAAAGTGGAGGTGATGAGACCCCAGCTGTGTTGTAAACCTGGCATGCATTGCTACCTGCATACTCAGCTGTCAAGAGTATGGGTAAGGAGCCAGAAGATGAGAGTACAGTTCAGTTGCAGATATAATTTTCCATAGTTACAGAGCTGAGTGAAGGGAATGTCCTCATCATTTCAGTTCAGGCATCTCAGTTAAGAGATGCTCAGGTCCCCAAGAAGTCAGTGGAGAATGCTGGAGACCTGCATAGGCCCTCAAAGCTGCCTTCTGCTCCCTGACCAGGGAGGAAATAGATGAAACTCACCTCCTAACTTTAGAAGTCTAAAATTAGACTGTGTGACTAATCTCTTACCTAATATTTGTATGACACTTGGAAACTGAATGATCTGTATTCTTACTGTTTGAGTTATTGGTCTTAGTTTGCCTTAGTTATTCTAGACAGGGGGATTGACTCCCTTTCTTGCCATTCCATTTTTTTCAATAGTTAATTCTTCAGTATTTATCCCTTCTTTCTGTATATTTAAGATTTGTTCAAGCTGCTTCTTCCTGTCTTTGTTGGTGCATCACTACGTGGAAGTCACAAGGCCTTGCTTTAGCAAGTGTAACATTGGTGCTAGTTATGATTATGGTCTTTTGTATCAAATGCATTCACAAAAACAAACAAAAATTTAAATAAAGGTAAAATATATTAATACAAGTACTAAAAATGTGGTTCATTTTTGATAAATGAAAAGCGTGATCAATGTCTCTAGATGATCTCCCTTTACCTGGTGATTATTCTCACTAAAATCTTTCCTTTGTCAGGAAATGTTCGATGTAATTCTTGATGAGAACCAGCTCGAAGATGCTTGTGAGCACCTTGCTGACTATCTGGAAGCCTACTGGAAGGCCACACATCCACCTAGCAGCAACCCTCCTAACCAGCTTCTCACTCGCACACTTGCAACAGCCACTCTTTCTATTAGCCCAGGTCCAAATATTAATTTACAGGTACAGTTTTTATGCCATCTCTTCTTTTTCTTCTGTCAACTTCTCCTTCCAAAGCACAGTGTTAGGCTGATACTAGAATACTCTGAATATGTTTTACTGCTGTTGATAGAGTAAAAGCTTTTCCAGTAGACATTCACCCATTTTCCATATAAAAGGCAAATACAAGCATGTTACTGTTATTGCTATTGTATTCACGGTAGCATGTGTTTGTGTATTGACTAGGGGGCTGGTTTTGATTCCAAGGACTAAGCTGGCCTGACTGAAAACATATGTTGATGTGAAGTAGAATACTTCTGGTTTTATTGTGTCCAGGACACTGCTGTGCCAGTAATATGTGTACCAGCCAAAAGCATTTTTATAGCTGGCCATATGTAATCCAGTCAGAGAAATAAAACTAGACTAAGACTATGCACATTCCAGCCTCTGCTAACTTTCTGACTGATGGGCACACTATTGCTAATACGCAAATCCCAGCCCCAGAGGCCCTGCATGACAAATTGGGTTTTGTACAGGCCAGATCCAAAAATGTTGGAGGGAAATCTGTTCCAGTCTTCCCAGAGTTGTAGAGGTTGAGAATGACTGACTGTATTAGTGAAGATTCAAGGTCAAAGTGGCCCTTCCAGTGTTTCTTTTGTTCTTTTATTCATTGGCCATTGCTGTGAAAAGTACAGACTTCCTTCAAGACAAACTCTTAGGTCATATTCAAGTCCCACTGCACTGCACGTTGTGCAGAAAGACCTTGAGAGGCTCTATGTTCTGAACAGTGAGGACACTGTCCAGTGAGCTGGGAAAAGCAGGCTTTATTCCTACCTCTGCACTGATGTGCCTGTTGATACGGGTGTATTACGTCCCCTCTATTCTCCTTCGACTTTTGGGTTGTATCATTTTACTGAGGTGTTCAGCATAAGGAGATGCTTTCCTTTGCATATGTGTTGCATGATATGAAATGAAGTGTTTAAAGATGATACTTCATTATAAGTAGTGAGTGACGTCTTGAGGCTGAGAAGATAACAGAGGGGGTTAAAATACACCTGTCCCAGCTCAAATAATGGCTCACTACATCTAAATTTCTACCTAACTTTCATATATGCCCATAAGTTATATACATATGCAAATTACAGTTCATAACTTTGGCTAAGAAAAACACTCCTTTTAGAAAATCAAAGGAAAAAAAAATGATCTGCCCCTAAATTAAAATGGAAAAAAGTTGTATTCTTTTTTTTATTGTTTTGCAAAACAGTGTTTTTGTGTCAAGCAATTTAGTTCTCATTAGAAAACCACAGACTTGACAGGTTTGTTCTTTAACAAGAATAATTTCTTTAGCCATCTTGAAGGGTATCTACTTCTCTTGCTTTCAGACACAGTTGCAGGAAAAGAGACTGTAAGCTATAGCTCATTTCTGCCTTTTTTTCTGTCCTCAGAGCTGAAACACCTTGAAAAAATTGTGAGCTGGAAGAATTTCTGAGTATGAAATTCAGTATTGTTGTGTGCAGCCTTGCTAGATAAACTTTCTTTGCTTTGTAAACTTTTAAATTATTTTGCTCAAGTTTTTTATGCTTTTTGGGTGTGGATTTATAGCTCACATACTCATTGTATTAACCACATTCTCTGGAGGATCTATGCAGTTTTAATAACACTTTTCTGAATGCTGTGCTGTCTCCTTACAAACTAACAGATTTTTATTTTAAGGACTAAAAATGAGAGTGTATTTTCAGTTTCACAGTTTGTAGGTCTAGTAATACAGCAGTGTGAATCAGTGGGGGTCTCTTATGAAACAGAAAACTTTCACGTTCCTTTGGTTTCATTTTCCTACGATACATCTTCAGCTGACATCTCAAACCTGAGCCTGTCACTGCCTTGGCAAAGAGTGGGTCTGTTTTTTAATCATGGTGGCTGAACCCATTCTTTCAACAGTGTTAAGACCCTGTATTTAGAGAATTTAAAGTCTATGCCTGTGCTGTTTTTCTGGACTGCTCTGCAGGGAAAAGCCAAGCCACCAGCTGTTTGGCCTGGGGGAGCCACGTCCGCACTGCAGAGCATTGGAGTCATCCTCCCAAGGGGCCAATGCAGTGCCCCTTTGCCATGAAACATATTTGGGGTTTGTGGTTTTTTAGTCCCCAGAGTACATTGTAAGGAGGGATTTGTGTTTCCAGCTGCCAGAGTGGCATTTTTACAGCATGATGCTGCCTGTGTGCATTGCATGGCACGAGGTGCTTAAAGGCGTGAGGCCTCCTGGAATGGTTTGAAATGAAATCGGCAAAGACCTTACACCTCCTGTCTGTCTGAGAGAGAGCTTTGGAACAAACTTGTATGGAAATAGTGGGCTAATTCCAAAAGGACTGGAGCCACCTCACACACATATGGTGCAGGTGATCAGGGACCACTGGAAATAGGGAGCAAGGCAAATTCACTCAGAGGACAAAGGCTTCTTTCTCTCTCCTCTTTCAACACTGTTTAAGCTTGTTTCCAAGAACCCCTACTTCTTTGAAAGTACGAACTGAGTACTGAAATAGGATTATCTCAAACTTTCTCTATTTTAGACAAGAAACCTTATGAGATTGGGCCATAAAGTTTCTGCACTGCAGAATCTATTCCAAATCAAAGCCCAAATTTGGTTATGAATCAAAAAGCTGGATTCGTAAATTCAAAATTCAAAATCTAATCCAGATTCAGACATTAGCTGTTTGGTGTCCCTGTAATATTTAAGGAAAGTTACTGTCAATGAATTTGCCCATAAATCCCAACAGCCCTATTCTGAAATTGCAAGTATTGGTTCTAAATTTATTCATTGTGCTCCTTCACACGTGCTCATCATAGCAGAGAAGATGCATCTGAGCTTGTAAAAGTACCACTGTTCAAAGCAAGTTCAAATTTTGCATTTGTTCTCAAACCACAATCAATGACAGATTTTATTAGTCATTATTATATAAAGGTACATGCATGTGTGGCATTTGACCACATGATAATTATAGGATTTCACATGTATACCATGTTTATGTGCCTTAAAACCAGTCATGGTGATGAACTGATAAAAGTTGTGTTTACACATCCAAAGCAGGCGTTGCTTTGGACTCTATCGCTTTTCACTCGATTTCATTTACAATTCACCTCTGTTGAGTCATTTCATTTTGCCTTTAACAGATCTATTCATGTTTACAGTTACTGTACTCCTTTCTGGCAAATCAGAATCATCTTGAGAATCACAAAAACAAGAACAAACAAGAAATTTGACTGCTATTCCTGTTAACTTGTTCTCATCTATGCCATTTGTTTCAAATTAGGAACACATGGAGCAACCCAGCTAGTCTTTTAGAAGTTGACATAACAAAGTGTTGCCTTAGAAAACTAAGATTTGTCAAATTTACCAAATTGCTGATTTGAAATATGCTGCTTTTTATATTTTTCTGATTAAATACAGATTATTTTCCATTCCAATTTCCTGTAATTTTACTTTTTGGGTTGCTAGGAAACCCACCTGCCAGGATCTGTGGCTGAAGGACAAAATTTCCTCCTTCCCCTAGCTCTTTTCCACAAAACAGAAAGACAGAAAGAAGATATGTCCGTGAGCTGCCCTGGAGGCAATCCTTATTTTTAGACAACTCTGAACATAGAAGGGCAAACTTAAGACTAACTTTGGTAAATTCAGAGCAGTCTCACAAACAAATGCCTGTATAACTCTGGTAAAATCTACATTAATTTTGTGGCAGCAGAGATGATTTTGTCTTGACATTCTTCACCTCATGTGAGAAGTATAATTCAATTTCAGTATTAACTATTTAAATTTTTGCAATTTAACTTGAAAAGTTCTTGGCTGCAGTTTGGCAATAAAAGCAGGTTAACGTAATGAAACCCCCAAATGAGTTAAATAATGCCACTTGTTCATTTTGCAGTGATTTCAAAGCATTTATGCGAGTGAAGATTAGGTTTATTACCTGGTAATTTTTATTTCGGTCTTTTAATAGCAGTGGTGTGTTAGGAGATTTTGTATGTGATAATATCACTCTCCTCCTGCTTTTCTTGGCAATGGGCTCTATTCTCGAGGTCTTAAAATTATGAGGTCAATGTTTAATTTTTCATTACCAAGAAGAAATGAAATTATTGCTGAGAAAACAGAAGGTCAGTGATACTATTAGTATCATAATACAAACTTTATTCATACCAGATTCACTTGCATTTTTTTTCCTTAAAAAAAAGTTACTCTAAAAGAGCCAAGGTTTTGTACTTTGGTTCTTTTCTGGAATCCACCTCCTCAGCCCTCTAAAATCACTTTCCCGTAGCGGCTGTTTCCAGACACGCATCTGTAAACTCTCAACTGATATCTGCCCTCTCCTGGCATGGTATCTTCTCTTCAATTTTTCTGCAGTTTGTCCTGTTTCTGCATGCTCTCTTTTTCTTTGGAGGGTGGTGGCAATTACTGCTAACTGGAGTAGTCAGAAACATCACAAGAAATGAGAAAGTGCCACCCAAGAGCCACCCTACATTCTGATGAGAGTAAAAAGAATTGTTTGTATTATAATACTGAATTTTCAGTAAAAGTTGAATACTAATGGGTTTTTTTCCTAGTTTAGATTCAAAGTGGATTGTTTTGTACTTAAAATCGTATTGGTTTCATGGTACTTTCTAGTTGAATTTGATATTGGGGGAAGTTTTTCACTGTGTACCTCATGACCTTACTGCTGGTTCTGGTAGCAGGGATCTCAAGGAGACCAGAGGAATGACCACTCGGTCCCTGAGCGCAGCGGTTCCCACATTGAAGAGGAAGCACGGGTGGAACCCATCAAGAAATCCCAGCACCGCTCTTCCTCCAGCCAACACCACAACCATCGCAGTGGTGGCAGAGGCCTTCACAGGCAAGAAACTTTTGACTCAGAAACACAAGACAGCAGAGATTCAGCTTACATAGAGCCAAAGGAGGACTACTCACATGAGCATGGTGACCACTATGATTCACACAGGGATCATAATCACAGAGACGAGTCCCACGGGATCAGTGATCACAGACACAGAGAATCCCGGCATCGCTCGAAGGAGAGGGACCGCGAGCAGGACCACAATGAATGCAACAAACAGCGCAGTCGTCATAAATCGAGGGACCAATATTGTGACAAGGATGGGGAAGTGATATCAAAAAAACGTAACGATGCAGGAGAGTGGAACAGGGATGTTTACATCCGTCAGTAACTTTTGCCTCTGGCAGTCTTGTGTTTCTTTGAAGTCTTGTAACAATGCCCCTTGAAAATATCTTGGGTTCTTCTTTGCAGAACATATGGTATCCTTCTGTATGCTGATTTGTATTGCTGTTGCTTGCATAGCAATAGCATGAAATAGAATATTCATATACTTATTTTTTTGGGTAGTGCTATATGAATTAGTGTAGTACAACTGAAGAGTTCCTGATGTTGTACTATGACATTTTTCAAGCTGTTTTTGGTAGCTGCCACTTGAACAATATCTGTTGCCATCAAGGTGTTGTTAGTGTTTTTTAAAAAAAAAAGGTACATTTGATGTTTAATAACTTCCCATGTATTCCGCAAGCCAGGATCAGCACATAAAAGAATCTAAAACTTTTTGTCTGCTCTGATTTTTAATTTGGATGCACCTTGATTTGCATATTGATTTAAGCACCACTCTGTTGCTTGTACCTCTGGTGGTCTCCGTATGAAGACAGAATTCAGTCTTGCCTTACACACAGGGGATCATGGAGTCAAAATCTATTTTCTATGTACTGGTACTGTGTACTGTATATACAGTTTATAAATGTTATTTCTGCAGACACCTTCTTACTATATAAGTTTGATCACACTGTTTTAGAGTCCTAATGCCAAGTCAGCAGATTTGCTTTTGAATTACTGGCAACTGGAACTAGCCTCACTTAGGAAATCTGTAACAGTGTTCAATCTAAATACTTTTTCTTCTGTAGCAGAAAGCTTATACTTATTGTAAATATGGATGAGTGCTTGAGATAAAGGGTGTAGCTCTTATACCTTATGCTGTCCTTGCAAACCCAATTTTGCATTTTAAAGTTATGGTAAAGATAATGAACTTACCACTATAAATTATTCTTCTCTGTTCAGGTCACAAAATTGCAATGGGCACAGCTTAATTTTTGTTCTACTGTCAGTAAACAGAGCACACATGTTGGAGGTGTGTATGTGAGTGGGTGAGTGGTGGACCAGCATTCGTGTGCGTGTGCACGTTAGGCAGCAAACTGTGAGAATCTACTGAAGAAAACAAAGGTTACTCAAAAGCCCAACAAATCTATTTCTACATTCTGTCTTTTAATTTAAAAATCCAAATTTCATTCAGGGAATATGAGGGAATTTACTGACCCAGGTAATTGGGAAAGCATAAATCTGCTGGCTCTTTGTTGAGACTTCAGGAGAGTAAAAACAGGCAAATGTTACTGTGAGTTTCACTGGAAATGTAAAATCTTTGTGTTTTAGAGTATTTGTTTTAGTAAGAAAAGTTTACACAGCTTGTGGAGAGTTATTTTGTTGGAAAATAAATTTTTGTAGCTTCTCCACTTTTTCTACACTTGCCAATTCTCTGCATTCCCACTCTGCAGCCAGCTCACTGCTTTTCGTCCACCTAAGCTGTTGCGCTGCTGATAAGAGCATGGAAGAATGACTGTGACTCTGTCAGGAGCTTTCTAGGGCAAATGCATTGAAATCAAAGGGAGTGAACACAGTTTGTTTTGCACTGAACACCTGTTGCACTGGTAAGTGGGGGAAAATTCACTATTATTTTTGACTCCAGGTTCCATACCCTTGCCTAGTGTAAAAGCTGTTCTGCATCACATGTAGTCTTTGTAGTACTTGTATGAATGAAATACTTTTTGTATTTCCCTGTAAATAGCACATTATATAAAGACTGTGGTGTGATAAGAATTAGTTTAGATGGAAGTTCTTTTTATTTATTATTTCAGTTCTGGGAATATCAGCATTGCCTGATTTTGAATATCATTTTAGTGAAATGGGTAAGATATGGCAGGTGCATGCTTTCTCCAATCTCCTAGCCCAGCATCCAAGAAAGTCCCTTAAACATTCTCTGTCCTTCCTCTCCTATCCTTCTCCCTGATGCTTTATAAGCATTTTTACAACAACCTAAGAGTGGGAAATTCTGCTGTCAGTTATCTGGCCATTCCTCCTAGTGCTGCTGACTTTTGTGGTTATTCAAGGGTAGGTTTTGGCTCAAAGCATGAACTGTGGGGAACACAAGAAAAAACGTTATTTTTCTAGAAATAAAATTCTCATAATTTTTCTAAACATCACTAAATGGCTTTGTAGAGAAAGGAAGAATAGGTAAGTAGATATGTTGTATTACTAAATGGATATAGAAGAGTACATAAACAGTGGCTTGTGATACAAGAGAATTTTCAGGGTATCTGTGAAAAATTAAATTAAAAGACTGTTGTTTGAATCATATCAGATCACGTGTAAGTGGGAAGAAAGTTATATTGTCTTGCTCTGTATAGCCTGGCTTTAGCTAATTTACCAGCTGCAGTAAATGCTGTTGTTCCCTGCAACTCATAACAGCTATGTTCTCTAAGAAGTGATTCCACTTCAATACCTTGAATATTTTGTTCTTTTTTTTTTGTTGGGTTTTTGGTTGGGTTTTGGGGTTTTTTGCTTTGTTTGTTTGGGTTTTTTTTTTACTTTTGCTCCAGAGAGTGTTTATTTTTCAGCTTTCTTAAAGTATTTTTAAGGAATATTTGGCAGAATTTCAAAGCACTGAGTAGTATATGAAAACTATGGCATAGGTAGTTGTGAATAGACAAATAAATGAGAAAATAAAGTGCATAGTCCAAGCCCTAGTATTTAAGTATGGCCTATATATTGATTCATGGAGTACAAACATCTTATCACAAAAAAACAGACAAATCCAAATCCATCTGGTCATAGAATCGTGTTTTATATAGTGCTGCTATTTATGTATAGACAACATAGTAATAAACGTGTACTTCTTAGGCAGACTCACTAAATAGGTTTTATTAGCCTTGCTGAGATACTTTTTTTCAGGTTCTGTTTTAAGAGTGACAAATCATTTGTAATGTGAGCTTGTACTACACCTATTGCACAATACCACCTGCCTGCTGAGCACTACTTTGAAAAGCACTTTAACAGAGTTACGTCAATAAGAAGCTTTAAAAATACTCCAAGTGGAGGACATATCAAAGATATTGTGGTGAAATGTCTTTGCAAAGTTTTGCCAATAGAAAGTTTAATATTATTGGTTGCATTAGGATACTAATGCATTCATATTTCTGTATCTGGTTTCAGGGATTTTGAATCTGAGAAATTGTAGAGGTCCCAGAGAGCTCCAGAGTCTTATGGATGTATGGTACAAAACCTGTAAATATTCCATTCAAATGAGCTAAAAAAGATAATAAAACCAGAGAAACACAAGGAAAGGGAGGAACATAAAATAGTTAAGTGATATGGAAGTCATGGCAGCTCAACTCTATTTTTCTAAAGAATTGCAGTATATGGAAGGAATGGGATGCTTTTCAAAATCTGCATGTATATGTTAGATGTTAACCTTATTTTTTTGTGTTTTTTCAAATGAGTATACATCAGTGGTGAGTAGCCTTAGTCTATCCTTTACCAGTTGTTTAGTGTTACACAGATGTCATGGAAGAAAGAATTCTCAAGGAGGGACTGGAAGGAGGTGACAGTAAAAGTCTCCAGACCTGCTAAGGGACAGGACAGTGGGGAGGAGTAAGCAAACAGGTTTTTGCACAAAGGCAGCATCTGTATGAGTTACGAGCTGAAAGAAACTATTTTTATTAAATTGATCCATAAACTACTGCCTAGAATTTAAAGAATTCTTCTAGAATGCTCATGAATTCATATTCTGTGTCTAGCATGAGGAGATCAGAATTTGAAAAGAGTTCCATAACTTTTTCTTCTCAAGGAATAAAATCAAATACAAGGTTTCTCCTAAGGCTCTATTTAATGAAGATCAGTTTTAAAGCCACAGAGTTTCAGTGAAGCACCTCTTTTCACAGAAATATGTATACTCTTAACCTATGGCCCTTATTATATATGGAGGATAAGGAAATGAAATTCCACTCACTAAATCCTGACTAAAGGGAGAGACCCATTTCTACCTCTCCCTGCATGCCTGGTTTCTCATCCTATACACACAGTTCCTGCCCAGGTCTAATACCCTGCCCCTTAATACTTTGTCTTCTATGAATCTGTTAGCAATTACGATTTTTAAACTCTGTTGTTTAGCAAAGTCACACTCACGTTCTGTGACATGGGCAAAGGTTTTAATGGGGTCCATTATCATTCCCTCAGCTGGAATGAAGTGCGTGGTCTGACTGCTTTTAATCAATGTCTATTCAAAGGAAAAGAGTTGGTGTAAACCACCTCCTGTGTTTGTTAGCTACTGAAGCCTCTTCAAAATTTATTTTGATTTGTGGTTACATTTGACCTCTGTTTGCTTTAACACATCAGGCTGAAAGCTATTGCCCAAATGTTTTGGACTTTAATTCTCTTCCATCCATAAAAATCGAGCACATTGCAAAAAACTTGATTACAAAATCTAAACAGAGAAATTATTTTTCAGAGTGTAATATAACATTTCTGGTGTACATTTACTTATATTTATTACTTTATTGCAGATCTTTCACCAAAATCTTAGTTCTTCTATCATCTGTAAAATATGTGGATGCCATTTTTACTGTGAATGTTTTTAATCAAGTGTTATTCAATCAATTTTATTGCTTGGCAATTTGTCTGTAATTTGTTTCCCCACTTTTATATAACAAACTTTTACATATGAGCTTACAGTAGTTTTATAGACACTTTCTTTTTATAACTTACCACCCTAGAAAAGTATTCCTACGCAGCCCCAGAAAAGATTTATATCAGATATAATAGAGATTAAGCAGGTTCTTCTAACTCATCCATATTCTCATTTCTTTATTCTTGCCACTTTTATCTATCATGCATACCTACTCTGCAATGAATTCTAGCAGTACAAAATTGGATTTGCTCATAAAATTTTTATTCATGAACAATCAAACGTAAAAACAAGGTCCTTTATATTTTAAACTACCCACTCCAAAGTAATTTCTTGATTGAAGTTGATATCTTCACCAGCCCATTCCTTAAAAAGCATATGAAATCCTGTGATCCAAAAAAATTTGGTGCACTCTGTGACACTGAAACAAGAAAAAGCTGTATCATGATTTCATAATATATGAGGCTGCCTATTTTAGTACCTTTATACTGACCAAGATAGATCTTTAGATTTGGCACTATAGTAATCACTATTTCTGCAAATAGAGAAAACTACTTTTCAGACTTTCTTAAAGACAGGATCTGTTTGCATGCCTAATCGATCTATTTTGTAGGGTTAATCTTTCATTATAATGACAATAACTTTTTAAATTTAATATATAAATATCTCTTATATATATAAATAAATATATAAATATATTCCATTGTGCTTTAGCATCAACTGGTGAAGCACAATGATTCAGTGTGTAAAGATAATCAGGAAAGTAACGTATGATATGTTCAAAATACATATACACCATACATCAGAACTGTGTCAATGAGAAAGTATTCCTACCACTTCTAGTTAAAAGTCACGGTAAGACTGGAAAAGAAAAGAAAAAAAAGGCATCCATCCAGTTTTAGTCATCTAACTTAGCCACACCTATGGTCAGAGAAAGGATGCCAGCTTCTTCAAGCAATGGAGCATCTTAATTGAGTTTCTACTCTGACCTGCCTGATGCAGAAGTCAGTCCCCATTACCAACACAGACAGGGCCCTTGGGGAAACAGCTGAGGCCTATCCCTTCAATATCCTGAGTGCTCTTTTAAGGCCAGCAGTTGACTTTTGCAGAAACAACCCTAATAGCTAAAGTTCATATATCAGTAATTTTTTTCAGGTGAAGTCTGCTCTGCAATTACACTGGAATTAACTACAAGTTAAGTTACTTTTTCTTCCCACCCCCAAGAAATTTCTCATATAAAATCAAGTGAGGTCACCTTCTGAAAAGCCTATCATCCAAAACTAAAAAAATTGGGGGAAGTCTCAACTAATATTCCACTAAAAATTCAGCAATCTTAACTCTTTCAAATTCATCATTGCACAAATCCTGCTACTGAAACTGGAGGTAAAGTTCCTTACTTTATACGAATACACAAACTTCAGTATATAGTTTATGTGTGCTGATTAATGTTTACAAAATTTCTGTATTCTTGCAAAAAAGAAAATGCTTTTTTACTAGCACTGAGTTAAAGATTTCAACATGTACTTAAAATAAAAGATAATCCCTTTTGTTACCAGATAGTTATTTTAGCCATATTTAGACTAGAAAGACTATAGTATGAACTTTCATGATTGTGAATAGGGTATCTCACCTACTACTGATGAAACAAAATTACTTTAAATATTCTTTAGACATGTTGTGTTTAATGGCAAAGAATGACCAACAGAAGTAGAGAAGTAGTAGACAAGAATTCCATTTTCCTATCCTGCTAGGATAGGCCTTACAGAGGATGTACCAGTCAACCTTGGCAGGACAGAAGAAACACTTGGTTTTTATTTAAGAGCAGTAGAAAAGATATGGTATCAAAACATTTATGGAAAATATAAGTAAACTACCAGGCTACTGAGAGAGAGAACTGTATAGATTGTTTTGATTACAAGCAAATACAAAAAGCACTTCTGACAGTGGAAAGACAAATGATAAACAAACTATTGCTCTTTTAATCCAACCAAATAGTTATGTGTGAAAAGACAGACATTTTTCAGATAATGCTTCTTAAAACTGGAAATTGATGACTGAGAGGAAAACATCAAACACACAGAGATGTCAGTTTCTGTTTTTCCATTGTACTTAGCTTTCTTTCTAATTTTAGTGCTATTGTCAGTTCCAGCAGGACTGAGCATACGGTTCAAACTGGAACTGAAGCAGAGTTTTCAAATACATCTAACATCATTAAGAAATTTAAATTATTTAAACTTTGAGCAATATACTAAGGCAGTTCTCATTAGCATGCTTCCCCAGTTTCAATTTTCATATGATTTTAGCTGGTGATGCTTTCTAACCAATAAAGAGTTAATATTCTAAGTTGTTTGAAAGGTGATTTGCAACACTTCAGATGGTATTATGCATTGTTTTCTGTCTTCTGATATATTAATCACAACTGTAGCCCCTTCTGTTAGAAATGTTTGATTTTAAAACTGTCACTTGTCAGCCAGTCCAATAGGCTATTTCAGAACCAATACAGTTTGTGCATGGGAAGTTTGATGTTGAAACACTATTTATTTACATTCCCAGAGTGAGATGGTCTAATATATTCATGCTGCTATAAACGACATGCTACAAAGCCTAATCGTATTTTGTGTATATACTATGTGTACAGAGAATCTTGCTTGTATTAAAATAAAAGAGAAATGAGGTTCTAAGTATCAATTTATAAAACAGTTCTTTGTAAAATGTTGCAGTGTTCTGAGAAGCACTATTTAAGGAAACTAAGTATTGGTAAACCTCCATAGAAACTACCCTTTCCAAAACTCATTGTAATAGTTCCCATCTATTTTATTTATGTTTGCATTTTCTAAAGTAGCTTACATCCCCTTCCTACGTTGGCTGCACCAGATAAGGGAAAAGCAGAACAGACAGCAGTATGAGTGAACATAGTTGCCATTCAGGCACTGACCTGCTGTAAATACAAAAGCAGAGGGAGAGTTAAAAGTGATACTGCCCTTCCCCCAGCCATGACTTTTCTGCTGCAACCTGTGGCTCTTTCCCATCAGAACAGCTGGCAGATCTTAGTGCTGCCATAGCAACCCTGCCGTCAGCCCGTTGGCGTGGTAACATTGCAGCAGGAAAAAAGGCACTTCACGTCTGAACTGTTCTTAGACTCACTGAGGTATTTTTTCAGGTTGCATTCCCAAATCCGTGTTTACTGTTCAATTTAATAAATTTTGCAATGAAAAATCCTATACAGTCCTTATTTGCCAATGAAATCAGGTCATCTTCTCTGGAATCTTGCAAAGAATTAATATCCATTCCTTGCAATGTCACAGCAGATGGATCAAATCTCTGCAGCAGCTTCAGCTGATCAAGTGACAGTCCAGCTCCCTTCATGCCTTCTCCTCCAATGTGAGGTTCCTGTTCAAGTAACAAAGAAAAGCGTTCTTAAATGCCCTAAAGGTATTCTGCTGAGTGTATGCAGAACTACCTAACAACGTGGACAAGCTACATTTATATCATTCACACCAGGAGATTCAGAATTGATGTGGCTTCTTTTCTTGCCTTCATGTGGCCAATAGCATACAAACATATATACAAGATTCAAAGTATTTTGAGGAGGTGGTGATGCCCCTCATCCACTTTTTCTCAGTAGTTCAGAGCACTTGTTGAGGATGGGTGCACAGGTCTAAAACAACTTATTACTCCAAGGGCTGAAACGTCACAAGAAAGCTGTTACCACCAGACAGCTGGTCTAAAGGGTTTAGGTTGCCACTTCTAAATGATGCAGCACTTCTGTGTACTGACTTCACAGCTATGACTTAAGTCAAAAAGAATGAGTCCTCAGCCCATTACCAATATCCTCAGTAACTAGCAGAATCCCAGAATCAGCTAGGTTGGAAAAGACCTTGGAGATAGATCATCGAGTCAAACCTGTGACCTAACACCACCTTGTCAACTGAGCCATGGCACCAAGTGCCATCCAGTCTTCTCCTGAACACCCCTGGGACTGTGACTCCACCACCTCCTGGGCAGCCCATTCCAATGCCCTATCACCCTTTCTGTGAAGAACTTCTTCCTAATGTCCAACCTAAAATACCAGGATTCTTCACAGTAAAAACTTCAACTGGAGAGACTAAAAACCCCAGGCCAAAATATTTTACTGCCCGAAGAGGCATCATTTTGGCAGATGATGCAGCAGAAAAAAATGTAACTTCGAATTTTCTAGTCATTTAATAAGAATAGCAGGTAAATGGGACTACTGTTAACATGTGCATGTCTATGAGGCAGAGAATAAAAGAAAGGAACAATTTCAGGAGATGAAATTTGGCTTCAAAATCCTGGAGAGGAGAAGGACTTAAAGTCCCAGCCCTTTTCTCAGTATTTCTTGTGAGTAACCTTGACTGCTTCTTATTTAATGCTAACTCCTAGGAAAAAATTTAATTCTTAGCTGGATTGTTCTTTCAATGCATTCAGTAAGGAGACAGAACAAAGTGTGCAAAAGCTGGCACTGCAGTAGCAAAAATAGATCTCCTTTGTCAATCTAGTGTAATGTAGTCCATAATGCAGCCTACAGCTGAGCATTTTTTCAGCCATCACACTTTGCTAACACATGAGCTCACCCAGTCAGCACATGATGCGAGTTAGCTGCTTAACCACGTACTGCATGCTGGAGAGCTGGGCAGCCAAGGGGTTGCAGACTGATTCTTCCTTTCCCTCAGCATGATTTCAATGCTTTCCAGGTAAAAGATAAACAGAGATGTCTATTGCAAACTGAGAGAAAAATTATATACAAAGGGAGAAAAGGATAGTGACTCGATGTAATAGAAGGGGGGAAAGGTAAAAGTCTAGAGAAAACAGTATTCCACATGTTCAAGTAACTTGCTTAAAGGCAGACCAGTGTTTTCCTCTACCTTTTCATTTTTCCTTCCAGTTAAGTTACTGCATTTAAGCTCATCTACACTATCTCCTGTGTAAACCCCTAAGAGGAAGTCTGCACAAAGGAGCAGCTGCCATGTGGTAACCTCCACCTACAAGAACAACGCCTATGGCTCCATCTCCTGTTTTTTCCTTGCCCACATTACCCCATGTGATTCCAGGATCTGTTGCCAAACTGAGAAAGTGGGAAACAGTGGACTGGATAAAAAAGGAGGTGTCCACTGAGACTAAAGAATATGGGAAATAAATACATAAAGGAACATGAGGTAAGTAGACCCTAGACTCCTGTTTTCTGTTCATTGGAAAAGATCACCTTAGTTTACACTAGTGGGGAACTGGTTATAAGGTATTACAATATATATGTGGGTAAACAATTCAGTGTCATCTCATTTAAAATATACTATACATAAAAGATTAATTTTTACAAATATGGTATTTGTGTGTAAAAAAGAATGCTTTATTTAAGACTGATTCTACTGGTGAGAGAAAGTCTATTAAACAAGAATTGATCTTGCACTTGAGTTAATAAGGCTTGTGCTTTGCTTTGTCATTCTATCAAGGAAAATTTTTTATGCTGTTAGTTTAAAATGTATAATCTCAGCTGAAATGTCTGAAACTGAAAAATTCTTAGTGAATGGATGGCAAGAAAACAAACAGAAGAACAGACCATAAAAAGCTTTGAAAAAGAGCTTCAGTTCTGTTAAATCTTTACCAGCCGTCATATTAATTTCTCCTTGTACAGCTATTGTATGTATTTTTTTAATTTCAGTTAAAGATTCATTTAAGTTTCTTAAGACAGGTAAAAGTCATCACACAATATGTAAGCTAACCAGGTATCAGAGTTAGACTTTCCCTCAAAGACATGATGATAAACAATTACCCAACCCAGCTCATCACATCATCAAAGAGGAAGTGGAACATGCGTGGTCTGATGATAAACCCCCTTGAAGTACTAATTAAAGGTAACAGATATTTCTGAATTGTATAAACCGTAGGTAGCATAGATAAAAAAATTCTAGTATCTCCCTATATATTACCTCCTCCCAGACATCTAAATGGTAGACACTTGACTCCAAAAAAGACAAGGTACATTCTTGGGACACGGAGCCTGAAATAATTTTTTTCCCTCATTCCTTTTAAATAAAGCAAAAATAGCTCCCATACATATGAAATCCTCCTTCCTTGAAACACAAATTTATTTTCGTTCAAGTCCCATAGTTTATATGCAAGTTTTCATGACTTCAGTGGCATTAATAAAAAAAAAATTCACCTCTCCTGTGAATGTGCAAAGTAAGAGAATATTAAAGAAATTGCAAGAGAAATTTTAACCCGTCTGACCTATCTTTTGTCCCTGTTGTGTTTTAAAAGACTGTTGTACAAATCAAAAAAACCCACTATACACAGTGGGAAACTACTTAATGATTCCTAAATAAAGCTCAATTAAGCACAAAAATAGACTTTAAAAAACCCTCAGAAATCCTTCTGTTATTTCTCTGCATAGCAGTTAAAATTGTCCAAGGTGAAAAAAAGATGTATTGATAGTAAATATACTGTGTAACTTCACAGTTCCAAAATAAGCTCACTAGACTGTGTGAAGTATCCTGAAAATAGTATTACCTGTGGATGAAGCTGGAGGCATGGAAAAGTTTTCAGGGCCCAAGCAACTTGCTCCTCATTTTCAGCAAGTGTAATTGTACATGTACTATATACTAAAACACCTCCTGGCTTCAGCAACTTCACTGCCTGCAGGGAGAAATAAACAATAGTTCAGCTTATTTTTAAATGTAAAGCTTTCATATTAACTAATATTAGTTAACAACATTAACTAATAAACCATGTACCTAGAATATTAAAACTGAACACTTCATTAAACTCAAACCTTTCTAAGATAGGCATTAAGATAGTAATTCCTCTCAGAGAATACAGCAGAGGATAACATGGATTAGAAAGATTCTTCTTTCCAAATAGGTATTATAGCTCATGCAGTATATTAATGTCATTGAGATGATTCACCTTGTAAGATTTGTTATTTGTACAGCACTGCATATCCCAGACAGATCAGATCTGTTTTCACCACCTGCTGCCAACCATGGATACACAATACTTATGTCAGTTATATTAGATGTCAATTGTTTCCATGTATTAGGCATGGAAGCTATATCTATGCTGCTTTTCAAGCTGTCATTCACTTTGAATATGTATCATTCAGATTTTGACAACTTTCATCTTATCTTTCAGCATCAGCCCAAGCACACTCCTTAGCATGTTCCTAAGTCACCTGCTCTGTGACTTAGACCCTTGTGATTATTATAAAGTAAAACTGATGAAACTGAGGGAACTGGAAAAACACAGAGGTTTTTATTTACTGTGGATTACATATACCTTTCCCATGCTTCAATAAACTGGCTTCACCTAGCAACAGATACGGTAGAGCTGAGAGGTTAACAGGACCCTAATAATTCTTGGCTGCTGAAAAAGTAAGGAAAATGAGGCACCATTTTTTGGATAAGTTTTATGCTGCAAAAGCATTTATGTTCAATTTAGCTTACCTACTCAATATTTAACACATACCACAGTGAAAAGCTTGCGCTGTAGTGGCTGATAAGAGGTCACTTCCTTTAAAGTTGAGGAATAAGCCATGTTTGGTCTCTGTCCCATCCCGCTACATGGAGCATCAAGAAGAATTCGATCAAATGACTCTGGTAAGAATGGGGGTCCTTCTGTAAAAAGCAGTTAGTAATGTAAAATGTGGCTGTTTCCTTCCTTGAGAATTCAATGTAGATAAGGACAAGTTCTTACTGCTTCCTTGACATAAAGCATTTATGTGCTATAGACAGTGTCTGCAAAACTAGTCTCAGCTAGAGACAGGTCTCAGCACTGCTGGTGCTAGTTTTCACCTCCCAGAAAACTAAACAGTTTAAGTTCTGTCAGCTCAAAAATAATCCCTTTAGGCAATATTTTTTTTTTAAAGTTAATTTAGTAATTTGAAAGTAAAATGTAAAAGTATTGAAAAAAGTTGAAATATGATTCGTCAGAGGTGCTAGGTACGGAGTTGTCCATATAGACTGTAAAGAATTAGCTCAGAAGTGTGCAAATCTTTACTGAGAGAAACCTGTAGTCAATAACTGAGATTGCCTTGTAATAATTGGACAGTCTATATAATAACTATTTTTTGTGATGCATACATAGCTATAGAAAATAACATGAACTACTGCAAGTTCTAATGTGTGAGACATGCTGCCTGCATGGCAGAACGATTCAGTAAATAAGGATTGTGAAGAGAAGGACAATTTCTGACTATTACCTGGATAACACTAAGTCATCCCTATCCTATCCTTGCATCTGTACCCCAAAGACTCAACAGCCCAGAAGTTTCTATCTCTTCAGTACTAGGGAGATTGTCTGGCTCAGCATAACCAGGTACTACTGCTGCCAAACTTGTATTATCACTGTATTAACTACTGCTACCTAGCTTGCTCCTGCACTACAAAATGAGTCTATCTGGTTTATCTACCTCTGATCCATTACTAAAATATTCAAAATATGTCATATGTTACTTGCAGGGATGTGTAGAAAAGCCTTCATGATCTCTCAGTATTACAGCTTGCTCTTGTTAATCTCTGTAATTGCTACTTGCCACCTACAATATTTAATGTTCATAAAAAGACTCTTAAGAAAGTACTTTTGTTCCTCCAAAGCAGGAGTAACTGCAATGCATAGGGACAAAGAAGGTGAATTATGTAATCTGATTCCCACTTAGGCTAACCAGTGACTGAGATAAAATAGTGAGAAAGAACAGCATACTTTGCACAACAAACTAAAAATAATCAAGGCAGCAGATACCATTTAAATCATTCCATCATGGGAACAGAACCAATATCATAACTGCATCACTTCAGAAAAGCAAATGAAATTACTTAAAATAATACACTGTGCTTGTATATAACTTTCCCCTGAACAGCTGAACAAACATCAATGAACTAAATGTTACGGCACTCCTGGGAGTTAGGTATTAATAACCCCATTTTACTGATGAGGATTATGAGGCAGAAAAGTGAAGCAAGTCTGCAAAAATAATTTTTTTCTCAGACTAGGTCAGACAATTCAGAGTATGAGGTTAAATGTGATCATGAAAGAAGCTTTAAGGCTTCTTGAGTCTTTGATATTATCTGGGAAAGGAATGCATTTCCTTTGAGAATATTAGGTAGTGACACAGACAGATAATTTGACTTTTGTATTTGCCTCATTCAGAAGTTGATAATCACAAAAGAGTAGAAAATAAAAGTGCATTCACAGGGCTGAAGCAACTTAGGTATCTGCCAAGATTTCAAGGACTTGTAGACCTGTGACAAGTTTAATACTATTTTTGCAAAACATTAGTATTTTCTTCTAAAAGCTACTACTACCCAAATTGTTTATTTTACCTTGTTTATCCTCTCTCTTCTCGACTGAAAGGGCCCTTGTTCCATCATAGCAAAAGGCCTTAATACAATTCAGCTTTAGCAATTCAGCATTCTGCTTGATTTTCTTGACCTTGTTAGCTATCTTGTCCATAGCTATTACTTCACCCTGAAAAAAATCCCAAAGTTTTCATCAAAAGCATAGGGATTAAACAGATGTGCACTTTCTGTTTTCCTTTCCCACACCCTCGGCAGGTGTAATAAATAAAGTGCAGTCTTCTCTACAGAATCCCTTTATTCTTAAATCCACACTCCCTCAGTCCTTATTCACATGTGTTTTCCGTGATAGCCACGTTAGTCTGAAGCTGTTCACATTTCGACTGCTCGGCACTGTCACTCTAAGGCATGCTGTAATGTCTGACTTCTGGCAAGTGGTTTTGTTGTTTGATTCTTTTCATTTGTTTTGAACTGCTTAACAGGGCACTAAGATAAAAATTTAATCATTTCAAAGAGGGTAGAAGCCTCAAATACACGGTAAAATAGGTCAACGGGTTTTAAATTTGTATGGAGAGGGTAGGAAATATGATCACAATATAGCTCAGTGCTGAGGAAACGAGGCCCTCAGCCATGTCTCTGACTTGCTCAGACTCAGAACATATTGTAATACTTGCAGTACTTGTCACTCAAGTTACTTCAGGAAATAGTGTAAATACTAGAATAAACTTAGAGGTGGGGGGAAGGAAATTACAATTACACATTATTGCCTTTATGTAAGAGTAAGATTTCTTTTTTCCTCCCCCCAAATAAATCAAAACAGACACACACCACTAACTGCTATATGAAACCTGCGAACACAAAGTAAAGAGTAGCATCAGTAAAATCCAGAACAGAAAGACCCAATGACCAAAAACTTCTACTACACTTGCTACAGCAAATACAATGTGCTGAGAAAACAACAACTTTTTTCTATTTGGTGATGGCTCTCTAGAGGCTTACAGAAGGGTAACATGACTAAGATAGTTTAGAAAGTAAAAAAAATCAGTAAAGATAAGCTGTTATTTGTATGTCGTGTTAGGCAATATGTAGATCTAGGACTGAGAGGTAAGACAGCATTTAAGCTGTGTCAGTGGTGTCCAGTCTTCAGCTACTGGGAGCCAATCACCTCCTACAGGTGCACTCAAGAACCATGTGCCACTGCTTGTCCTCTAACACCATTCAACCTACTGCACATGTACACCAAAAACTGACTGTGCTTCAAAGTTTCATCTGGCACAAGAACAGTGGATTTGCTGCACATCTCTGCATATTGCAGAGATACAGAGATGATAGAATCATAGAATGGTTTGGGTTGGAAGGGGTCTTAAAGATCATCTAGTCCAACCCCCTGCCATGGGCAGGGATGCCTTCCACTAGACCAGGTTGCTCAGAGCCCCATCCAAGCTGGCCTTGAACACTTCCAGGGATGGGATGTCCACAGCTTCTCTGTTCTTTTCTCCATTTGGCTCATGCCAGACACTGCCAGAACAACTACTTGAAAGACATCTGGAAAAAACAGTGGTCTGGACTGGAATTCAAATAATAATAAATTCTCAAGCTTTAACTAGTCCCAATTCTTATTTAAGAGCTCTTAACATTACAGAGTAATTTTATATCTTGGTTATCACATTTAAAAACAATACACTAATGTTTACAATTGTATTACAAAAAAGTAAAAGTGATTAAAATATTCTGAAATGTTAATGGTTTAATATACTGTCTGTGAAAAATTAGTATGGAAAATCTGTGAATGGAACTTAAAATCCAAAAAGAAGCACTTTTTTCTGTATCTTTATCTTCCATATCTTAAAATTACATACTCAGAAAAGGAAAATCAATTGAGATAAATATTCAACATCTGTATTCTTAATCTTTACCACTTCAGCTGCAGGTAAGCAGAATCAAAATATGTAAAGTGACTAAGGAAATAAACCGTTCTGCAAACTTATACAAAATGTAGATACACAGATGGAAAAAAGTATAGATGTAAATGAATCCATGACAGAAATATATGATTTACAGACTTCCTTTATTTATCACATTGGAATTCTTTACTGGAAGCTTTATATACGTATATAATAAATGTCTAATGACTGTCTAATGCATTTTTAATGCCTTCTGCCAATGTTCCATACTGAGAGAAGAAAACACCTCCATAGGCAAACCATCACAGAACTGAATACTTGCCTTTTCTCAATACATTCATACCATTACATACTGTGCCTTCCCATTTATGCACAGGCAACTGTCAAACTACTACATAATGTAACTGCAAGACTTCTAAATAATCTGATCTATTCTAACAACCCTATTTCAACAAAATAAAAAAGCCTTACAAAATTTTTAGAAGAAATATTACGTGCTTTTCCCCTCTGCTAGAGAAGAGTAACCTGCAATTCTGTATTTCACTGTGCACATAACATTTTAATATATGCAAATTTGTAATCCTATAGCTACATTCTTATTTTTGTATGTTCCCTTTTCCTTTGTCTTTCTCTACATATTTTTTTTTCTTCTCACTTTTGTTACTTTCTCATGAGAGAGTTTTGGATTTGTGACATTTTACCATAGAATGACAAATTCAGACTAGAAATTCAGCCTAAAATCATACCTGTATTGATAATTTTTACTGAGAAAAAGTTAATCAAATTAGGAACTTTTTAATATTTTTGTAAAGAGTTCTGTGTTTCTTTGGCACACAGTAGTAACCCCCGATTTTTATGTATCTGTTTCATGAATCCAGCATATTCTTGCTTAACTTTGCCTTGCATGTAAAAAATTCTATGATTAAAAATAATTCAGTAACATTTTAAAAAGTGAAATTAAACATATTTCAACAGTCAATTTTTAGCAAATCAGGTTTTAAAGGTGATGGTGAATATTTGATAAAGATTGTCTGTTGCCCATTTCAGTAACTCTGATGTGTAGCAAAATACATTGGTAAATAAAATGTCAAAATATTGTTTGCTGTTGTAAATTATCTGTGCATTGAACAGCTAAGTGAACAGAACTGTACCAATGAAGTGGTTAGACTTTCCTCCTTAGACAGAGAATGCCAAATGACTTCTCTTACCTGGTCATGCATTAAAGTTGCAAGATGGGTTGTTTTTCCTCCAGGTGCAGCACACATATCCAAAATTTTCTCTCCTGGTTGAGGGTTTAAAATATGGCTCACAACCACAGAAGGTAAATTCTATCATAAAAACAAATATGGGAGAATTCAAACCTTATACCCTGCATCAATTCCTTTATTAAGGAATGGCAAACCCATTAAAAAAAAAATTCATTCAGCAATGAAGATACCTATGATATTGCTCTCAGTTCTTTAACAGAAAATGAACTATTTGTATTGTATATACGGGATGGTTTACAACAGAAGTCTCCAGTGGCTTGTTTTCTATGTAAAGCTATGTCTGGGTATCTATGACTGAAGTTGAACAGCTCATGACCGAGGAGACTGCAGTGCTGTAAGTCCAAATAAAATAAGCTGATACTGGCTCAGACACAGAGGAGCTCTGTTTGTTACATATATTTTACATTAACCTGTTTATTGGAACATTTACTATATTAACATATTGGTGCAGCACACCAAAGAACAGTAATACCAAAAGGCAGAAGTCTAAGCTTGCTGAATTAAAGTACCAAGAAGCTGAACGGTGCTATTAATTGTATAAACAGAACAGCTGCACTGAAGAGAAATGATGTGCAGTAATTGTGCACAGTACTGCACCTTAGGCAATATGGAAATATTTTCTCCTTAGTTCAACACAAAGGTATAAAAACCTTTTAAAGTTGTCTTTAGTACTTAAATAACAGCTTCAAGTCAACGTAATATTTGGAGATTTTCCTGATTACAGAATGATGTACATTAAAAGGGGCTTATATTACAGAGTTCATAGGCAGATTCCAAAGACTAATAGTTCTATGCAGAGTATCTGTGCAAGAGGAATTTCTACGTTTTTAGGTGAATATCTGTCGCTTTGAAATCCCTTATCATATCTCAGACACATTATGATTAAACCACCTACATGTAGATACTGACTTCATTTTAAAAGCTTTGTTTTCCTCAAATCCAAAGACTGAATTAGGTGCTATAATGCACAAGGAATGTAGAAACCATGAATGTGTGCTAAGAGAATATTCATTATTCTGTAAATAGTACAGACTTTTGGTTTTGGAACAAACATACCTGTAAAAACAAATGACTAGGGAGCACATTGTCAAATGAAGGACTAAGGTAGACTGGCTCTATCATTCTTATGCCCAGCCCCCTGAAAAACATGAAAAAAATATTCAAATACCTAGTTTTATACATTTTAACAGTGGTAAATTAAAATCATTATGTTTACAAATAGCAACTTGAAACAACAATCTTACAAAAATGAAAGAACAACCAAGAAAAATACTTCTGCAAATTTTTAATATGGTATTCTTTAAAATGGCATCATTAAGTTGAGTAAATCATGGCAAAAAATGCATTATATTATGAATTGGAGCCATCTGTAAAATTGCATAAAGCAAATTTCTGGTTCAGTATGCAGGATAAACCAAGATGTAATCCAAGCCTTAATAATGTAAAGAAATGCATAAAACCAGACTTAAATATCTTAACTTCAATCCGTAAGTGCTTTTGGCTAGCCATGTGTATGCACTAGGGCACTGGCATGTGATTTCCTACTTAGATTTTTCTCCATTTCCTAGATTTCTGAGATTTCAGTCAAATAACTATAGAAATCCTAGATGAAAAAAGCTTTGCAGGAACATTGCTTTGCCTGCGAAGCTAAGGTTTGAACTTAGAAGTCACCTGAAAGTTTTAAATATGGATGAAATTCTGATGCAGATTTAATTGTTAAACCAAATGTACCAGGAAATGGAAAACAAAAAAGAGAAAACTATGAAACAGCAACACTGAGCCTGCAAACAAAAGAGAAGAAGAATGAGTATTATTTTGCATATGTAGTGGATAGTCCAACAAGAAGGAAGGATATGAGAAAGCAAACTCACTGACACCAGATTCAGTGTTACATACTGCTGTTCCATGTCACCAACTTAACAGGTACGTCCTACCACTACTTGTACTATACTTATGCTCTCATAAATCAGAAATTCTCTGACAATGTACTTTTTTTCACTAGAATTTTTGTGGTGCGTTGTCAAAATGTAAAGTCTTGGTCAGTAATTTGACATCCATGCTATTCTACATTACTTTTTTATGTGTTTTAGGTGACATGAGAGGAATAAACCTTTTGTTGCTTCCTCAACGAAATAGAAAAGCAAGTAATCTTGAAGTAGGTAACTACTTTGGCAAATGTCAGTAATTTTTTTAAAATATCTGACCTTATGTTCTGTCCTTTGTCCCACCAAAAAAAAAAGCCCCCAGAGCTATTTTTAAAAGATGGAGAAATTGACAAGTCTGCACTTCTGTTCCATCCAAACTGGCAAGAAGTACAACACAGTTTACCAAAATGCAATTTTGCTGCAGTGAGAACATTTGTTAGTTCTGTTTGATATTATTGAACTGAATAAACATGAATTATGAAAAGACTCCCACTTATTTCCTCCTACCTCTCAAGCAAATTGATATCTGGATCCCACTGTGAAACTAACAGCTTCCCAAAAAATATTGGAAATCCCAACATGCAAAGCCATCTTGTGACTTCACATAGGGTACAAAATAATTCAAAGTGTTTTCCCATCTTCTTCCTTCCCTTTGCAAATTTTTACATGTCGATTGCAATACCATGGACTTACTTCAGTGGGCCAGTTGAACTGAAGATTTCACTGCGACTGAGTTCTGAAATCCCATTTCCAAGGAAAACTTTGACTCCGTCGAATTCTTTGGCCCCTCTTTTGCATTTCCCTTCAATATCTGAATACACTGAAACCAGATCTCCAGCTTTCACAACTGCACAAAGAAAAATGGAAAGCTTGAAATCATTGTGATACTTAACAAAACAGTAGTGACCAAGTAACTTAGGATTTTCAGTAGACTACTTACTTCAACTCTTCTATCATACCACACTTCACACTTCCTAAATGTAATCAAAGAAGATTAACTGATACAAAGCTTGAAGGTTTAACACAGTGAATGATGGCTACCAAACAAGTGGAGGTACTGAGAGACACCAAGCTGCAAGTCAGGCACTGTGTCTTGTTTTCTAAGAGGCTACACAAACCTGCACTTTAATTTTTTTATCATGGCAGGGTCACCTGTAAGTTTTAAGCACACTCTTCAGGATCCAGTCCTCCAGGTGTGCTCCAAGCACACAAGTATATCAAATAACACTCGTTCACCCTTACTGAACAAAGACAGGAGTGCTAAATTTATCTAATGACCTCTCAATAGCTACCTAGAACATAGCTATAGATGCTTTTTTTTGATTTATTGCTTTGACACAAGTGATTATATATTCTTGATCTGGTCTGGCTCTCTTCCCTTTAAGGCAACTGCTGTTCTCAATAATCCTCTTAGAGAGTTTTATATCTCCAATTAAAACCCACCAGATCAGGTAAGTATGTAAATATACACCAAACTCTAGAAGTGTAATCCTACAGATTTAACAAACTTTCTGAGTAAGAAAAAAAATAGAAAATGAATGGTTTAGGTGATTTTACAGAATAGTGAGCAAGCTCTATGTGCTGACTGGCTGAAAAATACGCTTAAAAATAAAGGACTCTTCTGATAGAAATAAAAAAATTTCCAAAACTGCATTTCTGAGGTGACTGACAGGCTGGAGGAACCAGAAGATATAACAAGACTAATGACAGTTTGGCTTCCCAAGAATTATTTGAATTGTACTAGAGAATCCTTTTTTCCATTTTTAAGTGGCCTTCTGATTATGCCCAAATGCCCTGAAATTCTTAAATGGTAGTATTTGTTGGGTAGCCACTGAATATATTTTTTACACTACTTCTTTTTACACAATGTGACCCAAAACATTAAGTTATTGCTCAGTATTACCGTTTGCCTAAACTTCACTGAACAAAAACCTGCAGCAATTTAACTCTTCCATCAAGCATATCTGCCAATGATTTTTGCAGTATTCAAACATAAATGATTTTATTTCACTCTCTGCTGACAATCATCCTTTCAAAATACGCTAGTTCTGCATAGAGTTCCTAAGCTTTTTGTAGATTACACCAGCATTCCATAAACATAAAGGCTAGGGTTTGATTAGTTAAATTAAGCTCTAAGTCCCTTGATCATTAGTTTACCCTCATTTGGACTGCAAGTTCAGTGATTAAATACGTGTTCTTGCTGTACTCTTTTTTTCCCTAGTTAGACCATCTGTGCTTAATACAGCCTTATTATATTTGGCATCAGGTGGGTAGCATGCCCTTTTATTTTATTTTCTTATTTGCAATTCCTCTGAAGTGTTCCTAAAGTTTTATAGTATCTTTATTTTCTTTGAATTGATGTTACGTGCATAATTACATGCAGCAATTATGATAAATCACTAGCTGACTCAAAGAAGGACTTGAATATTTATGGGGTTGTCTAAATAAGCAGTTTCAACAACTGCTATTCCAATATACTTATTTCATTATCAAGCCCTAGCTTGAAACACATTCCTGTTCAGTGAATTGGACTTAAGCACATGCTTAAAACTTCTTGAAGGTTTTTTCCTGAAAGGAAACGAAGTGACTAGATAAATGCCTTTCTGACTCATTTTGTTTAATAGTAAGAATCAAGATGATTACTAGATCTCATCACAATAGAATAATAAGGTGAATCATCCAAAATTACACTGGTTTTACATAAAGTTAATTTGACATTTAAATAACAAAAATAGGTTGCTGAACACAAAGCATGCATATGCAGATTTATCTTGTCACACAGGCATTGATGCATAATTCCCATTTCTTAAGAATATGACATAAAAAATGAAGACTTTTTTCATCAATGAAAAAAAATTTTTACTACATCTTTCTTACATAAACAATATCAAATGAACTGCCAATGGATTAGATTTTAAATGAAAAACAAGAAATTGAAATACTTGAGAACTAATACTTCAGCTAGGAATTACATATGGAAAAAGGAATTTAAAACAGGCCAGGTCAGTGAGAAATAATCACACGTAACTTATTACAAGTCAAACGAAAATTAGTGAAAATGTTAAAAAAAAAAAGCCAGAAAATCTTCTGAGTGTGTCATTACCATAAATTACGACTGTAAAATTAATTTCAGCTGAGAATAGAAAACAATTTTCTGTCACTATTTACTTATCTATTATCCAAGGGTGTCACTTTTTCTGCCATCTTTACAACTTAATTGGGTGTATTTAGAGAACTCTTACATCTTGAGGTGGATACAATCCCAGGGACATAAACGTGTGCTCCTCGAAGCACTGCATATCCACACTGAGCTCCAACTATGACTTCAGATGCATGTTTTTTTAAATCTTGCCTAGAAATACAAAATGTAGTTGAGTTAAAAAGAAAAGTATACTGAAAAAAAAGCCAAATACTTCCCAAGTAAACTCTAGTTCATAACTACTGATTTGGTCAGATATAACAGAAAAAGTAGTTAACCATCATGTATTACATTTAAAAGATTTATTTTAGTCCCAGAGAAATCAAAGGAAAGAATCAAGAAGAAAACTAGTCCTCAAAATAATGCAGATTCTGACACATTCTGCCACTATTATGAATCTGACACAGGAATACAAATAAATTATACTGGGATGGAGAAATAGTCCTCTATCCCTTTCTATGCCATATGATTGTGAAGTGATTTTTTGTGTTTAACAACTGCTGAGTAATCCTTGATTCCACTTGATTTCCTCCAGTGGAAGAAAACCCTGCCTGTACTTAGCTCTAGTTCTATATTCCAATGCAAAAGCTTAGTTCTTCTATCTGCCACCTACCTTTCCAGGGAGGATGCACACATGCCACACTATAAAACATTAATCCTGTAAATAAGCACAGAACTCTGTGTTTTCTTTCATTTTTAAGGACTAAAACTCTGACCTGGTTAGTATGTGGACTGTCCACCAGGTCATAATACAAATGAAGTTGTGCCTCAGTTACAGTGAGTTAGTTATTGTAACTGTAAGAAAATGGTGCTACAATATTTTAAGGCTAAAGACTGAGAATTTCAAACCTGGGTCCAATGACAGGAATTAATAAAATGTCCTGAAGTTTCGGGTGCTCGAGAACTGGAACGCATAGTCCTTTAAATTGCTGTTTCATTAGAAAACATAGTTAGTAAGCACTACTAATAGACATAATATTTAAATACTTAATTAGACTAAAAACCGTTTCTCATTCATAATTTATAGCTGTAGAGCACAAAACACAAAGGTAGTGAAAACAGTTAAAAGCAGCTGGGAAATAGTGCGCAAGGGAACAGTATATATTAAAAATACTGGTGTAAAAGACTAAACATTTAATAAATTCAGAAATAACAGGACCACAAAGAGATTGACTGAGAACTGACTTCAGGGATGGGAGAGTGTTCTGACACTCATAACCCTATCACTGGTTTTTGCTTTTTTCTGGAAGAAGGTTGTGTTGAGTTGTTGTCAGAACACTACCATAGTAACACCACCATAGAAGCCTGGGTGTCACCTGTGTTAACTCTTTGATGTTACAAGTTATAAGCCACTGTTTAACTCTACTCATGTATTGCTTGTCGTATTTCATAGGCCAGGTTGGCAATACTTTTCATCCTTCTTGTCAGCCCAAGTTTGGGTACTGACAGCTGAGTTATGTATCTACCTGAAAAAAAACTAAGAGCTTGCAATTTTATAAAGGTTCCTAGACTTAAACAAGATGATGTCTTCTCATCTGAGCCTTCTAAATTATAACCTTAAAGCATGTAAAACCATAAATCCGTTTGCATCTAATAAGTAAGTATTTTCTCTTAAAAAGGCAAACAATCCATGATCGTAGTTTTATTCAAAAGTGTTATGTGGTTTCCTTTTCGAACACATAATCACACTTCAGAATACAAAAAGTTTGTGAAAAGCTGGTCTTAAGTCAGTTTTCAGTAGTCTTTTCCTTTAAAGTAAAACATAACCCTGCAATACCCATTTCCAGATTTCTACAATCAAGCTAAAATTAGCAAAACTCATTACCATCCCAGCCAGCAGAACACTGTCAACTGCCATCACAGAAATGTCTTGGCTCCTGTCATGCAAAAGCTCCCTGTACACCCACTAGCATTAATAACTTACTTAAAGAAGAACCAGATCTTTATAGACAGAGTGAAGACCTAGGACACAGTTTCAAAATAAAACATTTCTTAAACATAATGGTTTACATACTATCGGATAAATAAATGTTTAATTAAGTAAAAATCCAGATAATATTATAAAGATTAAAAACAGGTTTAAAAAAAGAAAATACAGTGGCTGCAGGGCATCACTGTGGCTCCAGTTTCCAAAACATACCTATTTTCTCACTTTCCTAAACAGTTTCTACAACGAGATATACAGGCATTTTCCTTTAGTCTTAAATAAAGGTGTTCTAACCATGCTGAAGACAGCACACTGAACTACACTTTTTATCTGTCATTTCTATAGACTTGACACCTTTACAGTATTTAGCCCAGCAGTACCTCAATCCTATCAAAGGTTTGGATCTGCCATATGAAAAAGAGTTGAATGCTTTTTCCCTCTGTTATTGCCTTTCTTGGAGGGATCAGAGGAGGGATACTGGCACACAATGAATTTTCATTTAACATTTAACACTGACAGGAAATCAGTGTGATTGTATAATGTTAAAACTAGTGGATGCATTAAGGTAAGGTATAGTTTCCTGTAATGAAAAGGTCTCATGTTCAGGCAAAAGATGAAATACCCTATTTTTTTTTTTGTAACAAAGACATTGTACAAACCTTCTGGATCTCTTCAAAGAGCAATTTTTTCACATGTTTCACTGAGGCCAAGTGGGTATTTACTCTTACAGTTGTAAAACCTGGTGGATGAGATAGATGACTTAACAGAGATTGGTATTTATTCTCTGCCTCCCGTGTACCTAAAGCAGTGATAAGCTGAAAGTGAAAGAAGAGATTTTATATTAAGAGATTCACACAGAAGCTTCTTGCTCAATGCAAAAGAACCCCACTGAATAAACATTCCATAGAAAATTAGGAACATAGTTGTGTGGTGTGCAATATAGAGGAATGTCTGTGTCTGGAAGCCTAATTCCACTGGAAGCCTCATAAATTTCTTGAAAAATACTTGTTGGAAAAACAGCTGTATCAGCAAAATCCTGTAAACAGTCTGCAGCAAGGATCAAAGCAACTGCTAGAGAGCTCTCTGATATTGTACCAGTCCTAAGGAAATGGAAGAGTAAATTCAAAACTATGAATCAGTAACTTTCACACTGATAAAAATGTACATTAAAAATGCATTTTCTTTTATCCTTGGCATTAGGAACTAAGAGATTTTCTGTAGTATTCTTCACTGGGGTTAGGGAGTATTTCTTGTAAACATTATATATGCTTAATTATCTATGATCATTCTTCAGTGGGATCCAAAACTGAATTCTCTGATTTATGCTCAATTTAATTTAAATATTTGTATGCTACTTTGAGCCAATGGGCATAAATACTAATTTTATATTTTAAATATAAAAATATTTTATATACAAAACTCTGTGTTTAATATGAAGAAAATATTTTATTGTAATGCATTAAAGGTACACAAAAAAAGGATTATTTTTTGATGATTAGTGGTAACTATGTCACATACCTCTTTATTTCTGAACACTTTGGTGAGATACTCTTCAACTTCATATTGGAAAGAGATTTTAGGGAAAAAGGACATCTTCCTTTAATTTTTAAAATCTGCTGGTAAGGAATTTAAATAAGCAAAGTATTTTCTTAGTGGTTCTTATCATATTCTATAAGTTTAAAAATGTAACATTAAGATGTACCCACAAACTAAGCTGTTGGTTCTGATTCTTTCCATTTTAATAATGCAATTTTATTGCACTCAAATTTCCAAATATTGGTCAGGATATGACTGTAACACTATTCTCATTACATTTCAAAGTCTGTTCAGTAAATTGTTTAGCATTTGCAGTCACCTTACAATGAGGTTACTGCTTTCCTTGCTGTCACATCCTTCCAAGCCAGACCTTCTGGGGCTACTGCATTGGTGTTTGAAATGAGAAGGAAGTGTTACCACCTCTAAATCCTGTCCCATTAAAGTTCCCCTAACTATCCCTGGGGAGAACAAATTTCAGAGTTCCGGAATTCACTCACAAAGGCTCCTGATGGAATTTAGCTTTGACTCTTTTAAGTCCCAACTTTTATATCTGTATTCTATTCTATTATCAGATCTCTTCGTTTTCAGAAATAATCTTAAGCTTCCCTTCTTTCTTTCTTTCCCTCAAGCTTAACTTCTTAGGATTCCTCCATAGTTCAAATTATCAAAACTTCAAAACAGGGGGACATGTATGACTGCAAGCAATGATTTTTTTATGTATATACTTAGAAAACTAAGTAAGCTTTAACTTTAGTTTGTGTTAAATTCACAGTGGGAAGAGAGAAGAATTAATGCAACAGAAATTCTACTGAATTGATCCCTAAAATAAATCTTCAAGCTATCTAGTGAAAAAAATACATGGATAAAAGGTACAGGAATTTCAAGATGTTGCTTTAATTCCTCTTAAAAAGCCCAGCTACAAAGGCTTATTGTAGCTCAGTCCTGATAGAGATTTTATTCTTTAGCATTTTTCTCTGTAGGTAATACAGTTATTTTCCCAAATGGTATCTGCCCACCCCTCTATTATCTGTATTTTGAAAAATTATATACACTTCAGTCTGAAATGAGACTTCCTAAAAATTTAAATTTGCTTACAACAGCTTAAATGGAAGGAAAGAGACAACATCACTCTAGGTTTATTCCATTCATACAAGGAATTTTGACTATCAAAATACATTTCCATTGTATTAAATGTACTTAGAGAAGAGAGTTCAGAATGTTTGATATTCATTTTATTTGAATGAGAGGCTATTTGCCACTTTTATCACACAAAAAAACTCAAAATATTTTTTTATTTTTAATATTTCTGATTCAATTCAAATCTTAATGCTACGAGAATGTGATCTTATGAAGACTTACTTTTGAGTCCAGACAAAGGCAAAGTTTCATGGGTAGGAGTTTCAAAGCCTTATTTGCAACGTTAGCAGCTACTGAAAGAAAGAAACTGTAATCGAATTAACGAACTTCTTTTTACAATCAAACAAAATGCCAAGAATTTACCTTGCTATTTCCACGAAATCTAATAGTACTACACTAGTACTACAATCTAACAGTGCTACAACAGTTGATACAACTGAAATCACCAAAGCTCAGTTTCAACATTTCAGAAAATGTGACATATCATGTGCCTGTTGTCCTACAATGCCTACATTACAGGGCAAAAAAAAAAAAACCAAACCCAAAAAAACAACCACAAAAAAATCCCCATATGGCTCACATTTGGAAAGCTTTTTCTTCAGAAGTGTAATAAACTAGCCTTTAAAAAAATCCCACACTTGTGAATTTTTTGAAGAATTGGAATCCTGAAAATAATTAAGCAGACATTTGAAAATTGGTAGAAATGTGGTGTCTATAAGCCCTACATGTGACTTCAACATTGACATTATGAAGGTATCCTTTTAGGAATTAAATTGGTTATTTAATGATGGCCGCAGAGTATCACATAATGACCGAGGTGCTATCACAATTACTACTTCATGGAAAAGCAGCCACTGATCTGATGGCATGTTAGCAACAGGACTTGGACCTATCTAAATTCTAAAATGTGACTAAGTGCTACCATGAAACATGAGCCAGTAGGTGGTCAAAATCTAAAACTCTTGCTGAAAAACACTGCACACAAAAGACAGAACTGCAGTGAAGTTCCCTAAACGTGTGTCATGGTTTAAGCCCAGCTGGCAACTAAGCACCATGCAACCACAGCCCAGTGGAATGGGGAGGGGAATCCAAAGAAAAACTTGTAGGTTGAGATATAAACAGTTTGAGAAGTGAAGCAAAGTAAAATATAGTAATAATAATAATAATACTACTAAAGGAAACACGAGTGATGCACAACTGCTCACCACTTGCTGACTGATGCCAGACCCCATCCCCGAACAGCCACCCTTCCAGGTAACTCCTGTGGCGGTGGTCCAGCCCCTTGCATTTAAAGTGAGTGACACCCAGTGGGTGAACTTCTCTGCCCAGGACTCCACCCTTGAGGAAAATCCTGAGGGAGACGCAGAGGTTTGATATCCACGCCCACGAGACGCCACTCACATCTCATCTCCACCCTGTTTCCAGACCTTTCTTCCCTCCTTGGTTCAGGATTGGTCCCACTGGTTCATGTTTTACAATAAGTTCATATACTATGCAATTAGTTTCTAGAAAGATCTTAAGGGCTCCGTTTTGGATTTGATGTCCCAAGTCTGTCCCTCCTCTCCTGTCCCCTGAGTGGTCAGTGTTAACCCTTGTCATTCCCTGGTTGGTTATCTCCTCTGTTCCTTCCCCCCGTTCTTCTGCCCTTAAAAACGTTTGTTCCACCCTTGAAGGGGGCTGTTCTGTTGGCTCCCGCCTATGCCGCTTTTCCTCCGTCCCTCGAGGGACGAGAAATAAAGCCTAGGTATATAGCCACAAGCAGTCAGACTCTCTCCTCCTTGCCTCTGCCGTCGCTCAGAAACAGCTACCGGCGTAACCTGCGAAAAGCCGTTTGCCACGCAGTTCCCTGCGGAACTTCCATCCGGCCCCTGTGGATCCAAGAACTAAAAGCCCCAGAGCCCACTGTCAGCTCTGAGGGCATCGGATCACGTTGCCGCCCGCCAAGCTTGGGCAAGGAATCGGTCGGTGCGGTATATAAACTCCCCCAGTTTATATACTGGGCATGATGTTTAATGGTGTGAAACACCACTTTGGCCAGTCTGGGTCACCTGTCCCAGCTGTGCTCCCTCCCAGCTTTCTGTGTAGCTCCTCATTAGCACAGCTTGAGACACAAAGAAGTCCTTGACTTAGGATAAACACAGCTCAGCAACAACCAAAACATCAGTGTGTTACCAACATTATTCTCTCACTGAATCCAAAACACTGCACTGTACCAGCTCCTGGGAAGAAATTTACTGTATCCCAGCCGAAATTAGGGCAATGTGTCACAAAAAATAACCTAGTCCCATGATACAAATTAATGACAACTATGTCAACAAATAATGCAGAATCTCTGTAGTCTGAAACTTCATACTAAAAACAAAATTATGTGTTAGAAACCACTGTGCCTTCTGAACAGGATGTAAAGCATATTACAATTACTCCAATATAAAGGCTAATAGAAAAACAATAAAACCGAGGAGATTTCACTTCTCCCAATATGAAGGGGTAGACTCACACGGAAGCATGATGCCACATCTGTGCTTTTAACCACAGTTAATAAACACTTTAGGCAGTCATGGAATATGTAACAGAAGAAATTACAACTTGACTCTGACAAGTTCATAGGAGTTGGCATGAAATGTGACTGCAAACAGCTCCTCTGTCACAGGAACTGTAAGGTGTATTCAACATCTGCATTCAAGTCACAAATACCAGATGTGCTTAGTTCAGGGAGAGGAACAACACACAAATGAAAAGCAAATCCGCTAATAAAAAGAGCCGCCAAAAGAATAAAATCACTGTAAGCTGCCTGGAAACGTCAAAACCACAGGACCGGAGGTTCAGAGCACACCCATACAACCTTCAGCTTCAGCAACATATATATGACCTTTTGTGGACATCGTGTCAGAATGTAGCTTAGAAAAAAGGGAGAGGTGATTATAATACACAGGGAATTGCTTTTAAATACGGAAAGGCTAAATAGTTCGCCATCTTCCAGGCTGGGAAACTTAGCTGAGGAGGGAACAGGACAGATGCTTATAAGTTCAGACAGAGCAGGAAGCCGAGCTGATGAGGAAGACTGCCTAGTTTCCCGTCAAGTACATCAGTCAGACTTCAAACGTTCAGCAGGAGGCAGGCTCGTACCTGAGAGGGGTATTTTTTTTCTCCAGACTTGCTGTGCCGTACACCTTGCCCCAGAAAAGGCATGACAGACTTCAGAAGCAAGCCACTAAGGTAGCATCCCCTCCCTATTCACCACCACCTCACGGATTTTCATGTGCCTCTGTGGGGAACTGCAGTGGGGAACGCGATGCCGGACTAGGGCTTTGATCTAGCTACACACACAAACACTGCGAGCAGTCAGCAGAGTCAGCACCAGAGATGCCGAGCAAGGCTTTCAAACCTCCCTTGCTCACCCTTTCCCACACGAGGAAAACGACAGTCGGGTCATTGCTGTGGGGAGCGGAATATGGGGCTCCCTCCTTTATTCCCCCGTCCGCCTGTTACTGAAATCATCAAGGAGCGGGGAGGAACAGGACACTCAGCTCTTCGCAGCTTTCTCGAGGGCCTGCACCTCAACCCAGAGGTTCCAGGGAGGCGGCCGCACCCCAGCACGACGCGCTGCTACCACCGCCGCCTCAGCATACACAAGCCCGGGCCGGACCCGGGCCGCCACGACAAGGGCGGAATACGACAAGGGCGGAATATCCAGAAGCCGGTACCGGGCCGGACCGCGCTCGGCCCTCCCGGGCGGCACGGACACCCCGACCCACCGCCCGCCCCACACCTACCGCCACGGCCTGGCCCGGCCCCGCCTCCTCCGGGGCGGCAGCAGGAAGTGCCGTCGGAGCGGTGTCACCATGGGAGCCGGGCACGCCGCGGCGGGAGCGACCGCAGCCCCTGTGCCCCCACCACGGCACGGGGAGGGCGGCAACAGAGCCCGGGGGCCGCCCGAACTTATCGGACATTGCTGACATCGCTTGCTTTTTGGGGTTTTTTTTCGGGTTTTTTGTCCGTTTGTTTTGGTGTTTGTTTTTGTTTTCTGAAATTCTGCCGAGTGGATTAAAGTAACAGGTTTTGTACTTCCACCGTTTCTGCACCTAAATGCCCGCGGGATCACTCGCTAGGGCGGAGCTGGGCTCGTGCTCGCTCACTGACCCTTCCCAAGGTGCTCCTGAGGAAGCCCGGGTGGGTACCCACGCAAGAGCTCAGTACAGAAACCTGTAGCACAGCCCTGAAAGGGAGTCCGCTGCTTTCACAAGTTTTACTGTACACGAGAGCGCTGCCTGCCCTGAAATACTCAACTCTTCCCAACGGCAGAGGCCGTGGACCAGCCATAGCACCGCCGGGCTGAAGGACACGGGGACGGGAAAGGCGCTCTGCCAGCGCTTCCCACCCCGGCACCGGCCACCGCGGCATTCATCCCTTGCGGGACGGCTCCGTCCTCCCGACCGTGCCGACCCCAGACCCCTCGGCTTTCCAGCAGCCCTGGTGTCTCCTCGCACTGTCCCCACAGACACGCTACCGCGCCCACCGCCCCCGCCATGACGCCGCAGTGA
>VXAD01012329.1:678000-749474 GCA_013399195.1 Dicrurus megarhynchus
TGCCCCGGGCACTCGGCGGGAAGCCGAGGCCAGGCATGGGCCTAATCTTCGCCAAGTTGTGGAGCCTCTTCGGTAGCCAAGGTGGGCGCGCGGGCCCGAGCCGGCGGCGGGGCGGGCGGCGAGTGGAGCCCGTGGGGCTGCAGGGGCCGCGGGCAGCCGCGGGGGCTCGGGGCCGGTTGTGCTCGCCGGGCTTCCCCTGAAGGCCCGCCCAGCCAAAAGTCGAGCTTTGCTTTGTGCCGTGCCGTGAGCGCTGGTCCCGCGGCGCCTCATGCTCGGGGTCGCTTTGTTTCAGTTCCCGAGGTGGTCCCTCCTCTCCCCCTCCTCCCTGGCCGCGTTAAACGCCTCGTCTGCCCCGGGCAGCCCTTCAGGCGGTGCGCGCCCGGCATCCACGGCGGCCAGGACTGCTGAAGCTTTGATGGACGATGACGGTCCTTTTTGGCTTCGTCGATCCTGCTCTTTAAGTCGGGGTCTGTTATTAAAATCATGTTATTTTAGTCTTTAATTAAAAGGAAAAAAAGGACGCCAAACATGTAGGGGCCTTCGAGGTAAAGATCTGTTTGTGTTTTGGCAATGATGCTAGTTAAATACAGTTAGTGACCCAAGAAAATCAGTTCTCCAGCCAAAAATAAAAAGGTCGTAAGGGGATAGTATCGCTTTCCATGCTCTCCTGCCCAGTTCATCCAGCCCCGCAATGATGGCTCATGTTCTAATCCAGAGTTCAGAATTTGCTTGTGCCAAGACCTTTATCTTAGATAGCTACCATTAAGATAGAAAATTATGGTTTCTGTTGATTTATTTTAATGTTTTTTGTGTACCTAGCCATCTTTGGTTAGAAAATTAAATAGTTAAGGAATTTGTTTATATTGTTTTTCCTTGAGGCCCTGAGCTTGGAGCAGGCAAAATGATGTTATTGTTAATTGTTCTCTCATCAACTTTCCAAATGTGTACCTCATTTCCACTTTAAAGTTCTTGAAGATGCACATAAGCCTTTTTTGTGCAATGCTCTGTTGCTAGTTTTTGGAGGCGGATACACCTGGTGTACTTTCATAGTTTTGTTCCTGTGATTGCACATAAGCCGTTCTAGTTCTGTAGATACCAGGAGCAAAGCCTCAGTGTGTGTGCACATTGACATCTGTGTATCAAACTGTCTTTCATGGGATGGGATTGGGATCCAATCCCAGATCATTTATTTTTCTCATGCGTACACCATCCTACCACATCATTCCTGAAGTCTTCTAACAGAATCTTCTGAATTTGTTGCTAATTTCTTATCTTCCTGGACTGTCCAACCTATTTGGTAAGATTCAATGTTTCCCCTATTCGCCAGAAAAGTATTAAGTACTTTTTTTTGTTTTCATCAAATAGTGCAATGTGCAACTCCCTTCCTTCCATGAAGTATTCCTAAGACTCCAGAGAAATCTATAAGCAGAAAACTGATCAGGAGATAACTAGTGGCTTTTAGTATTTGCCTGTATAGTAGCTTATGATGTCAATATTTATCTTCAGGAAAACACATTGTCTTTGTTATTGTATATTATTTCCTGGAAGAAAAGTTATTCTTCATTGTGAATTACCTTGGCTGGGCGCCAGATGCCCACCAAAGCAGCTCTGTGACTCCCCTCCTCAGCTGGACAGGGGGAGAGAAAATACAGCAAGAGGCTTCTGGGTTGAAATAAGGATAGGGAGAGATCACTCACCAGTTACCATCATGGGCAAAACAGACTCAATTTGTGAAATTAATATAATTCATTACCAGTCAAATCAGAACAGGTTAATGAGAAATAAAACCGAATCTTCTAAACACGTCCCCCCCACTCCTCCCTCTCTTTTCCCAGGGTTAACTTTATTTTTAGTTCTTTGCCTTTTCCTTGAAGGAGGGGAACAGGGAACTGGGGCTGTGGTCAGTTCATCACATGTTGTGTCTGCCACTCTTTCCTCCTCATGGGGGGGACTCCATCCCCTGTACTAGTGTGGGATCCCTCCCATGGGAGACAGTCCTTCATGGGCTTCTCCAGTGTGTGTTCTTCCCAAGGTCTGCAATTCTTCACTAACTGTTCCGGCATGGGTCCTTTTCACGAGGCACAGGCCTTCAGGGACAGGCTGCTCCAGCATGGATCCCCCATGAGGTCACAAACCTGCCAGCAAACCTGTTCCAGAGTGGACTCCTCTCCACGGATCTGCAGGTTCTTGCCAGCCTCATGTGTCCAGTGGGGTCCCAGCCACCTTTGGACATCCACCTGCTCTGGCATGGGGTCCTCCATGGGGTGCAGGTGGGTCTCTGCTACTCCATGGACCTCAGTGGCTGCAGGGCCACAGCTGCCTCGCCGTGGTCCTCAGCATGGGCTGCAGGTGGATCTCTGGCACCTGCAGAACCTCCTTCCCCTCCTTCTGCGCTGCTGACCTTGGAGTTTTTCCTCATATTCTCACTCCTCTTTTCTCTGTTCGCAATTGCATCTGTGCAATAACTTTTCCCATCTTAAATGTGTTATCCTAGAGGCGTTACACCTGTTGCTGATGGCCTTGCCTGGCATTGGCTGCATAAATGTAGGAGAAGCTTCTAGGAGTTTCTCACAGAAAACACTGTGTAGCCCTCTTCACTATCAAAATCTCACCATGCAAACCTAGTGCATTCGTATGCATTAATGGAAAATTAGTCTCACAGTTAAAATAGATGAGATAATACCATGAAATATTTACTTTTTGGCTTTTATCCCAAGAAGAGGCTCTTAGGGTGTGTTCTGATCTTGGTTTAGTGCTGGAGTTATTTTCTCTAAATTATATCATTACTAATAACAAAGCATAGTAATTTCTGAGTTGATATTGGTTGCTGTTCTAGTTACGTCAGATCTTGATAACTCCTTGGAGAATTCACAGGCTGTCCTGTGAAGCTGCTTGTTGAGTAGACTAGCGCGGTAACTTACACATTGATTTTGGCTATATAGAGGGAGTATTCCAAAGGTGCAAATAGGCTCCACTCTGTGAGGAGCATGGTATCAGTTCTCATGGCTAGTGCGAGTTGTGTGATAGTCTGCAGCACTTGATACTGGCAAAAGGAAAGGTTAAACAAAGCAATGATTTGAAAAGTTCCATCTGAGTTCCATCAAGTAGAGCATGGGGGATGAGGTGTGCCTAAGTCTTTCAGCTCTCAATATATATTGTCTCATAATCAAGTTCTAATTGAATGATGTGAACTGAAATAGAGATACTTTCACTTGTAAGAGACACAATGGGCTTAAAAATAGGCTTTTGTCATTTTTCTATGTGACTTTCTAATGGATTCCTGATAGTTTTTCCTTTTTTTTTTTTAAATTGACCAAAAATATTGCCCAAGTATTGTTTTCATTCAAAATACCATGCTCTGCAGCATGACCTGGTGACTTTAGTGACCTAAGTTCAGATTGAACTTATTTTTATTAGTAACTCACTTTTAAAAGTTAAAAAAAAATCAGACTTCAAAAATGACCTGCTGAAGCTATGATTCAGTAGTCAAGTGGCACATTCTTCTTAGCAACATGTAGTATTGTGAATAGATGGTGGAGCAATTAAGTTAGTGCCTGCATTAACATATGTCTGGGTAGAACTTGCTTATCATTCCATCAGTGTTACCAAGATTGCTCTTAATAAAAATATGGGTTAAAAAATGGAAGTGAATGTCAGCAACCCTGATAAAGGTAATTGACAGTTGTCAATACCTTGTTTTTTTGTATGTGTCTGATAGAGTTCTTTAAGAAGCATACAAATCTGGAGTTTACTTATATTTGGAACAGTAATTATTCAGAGTCTTACAGGTTGCTGTGGAGGTCTGGAGATACAAGAAGTATTTTAGCACTTACTTTGTGCTTCAGAGAAGACTCTTAAGGTAGTTTTTAGTGTACAGAATGAGTCTTTGTATTGAAACCTCTTTGACCTTCAGAATTATGCTATTGCTCCTGCCTCCTCTCTAGCAAACTTCTGTCTGCATTCTGTCTTCAGCTCTGAGGCCTCCAAGATAGTTGCTCTTTGGAACCAGATGAGTGTTTTGTTTCACAGCCTGAAAAGTATTGTTACCCATTCCAGTAGTCATTTCCTCCAAATATGTTAGAAGACTCATCATTAAAGTATTTAGAATTTTTTTCATTTTTATTTTTAACTTTTGCAAAATAGAGGAAAAGGCATGTTGGGAGAATTGAATCTTCAGTTTTGGGCCCTTTTACAACAGAGAAATATAGATGAGTAAGGGAAGAAAAGAGCATATTATGTCTTTCTTCTAACATCTGGAAGAAGATAATCTTCACTGTCCTGTGTTTTTATAATACTAAACTGCCAGAGATTTTTTTTAACACTACTACATACTATTTTTTTTAAACAGTGTGCTAGAAATGGTTGATAAAACCAAGAAGTCATTGGATTCTTTTAAGGAGTAGTCTAATACTGTCTTTTCTTTTTTTTCCCCTGCATATGCCTACTTTTTCTACTTTCCCTCCCCATTCCTACCTGATTAATAAAAACTCTTCTCTTCTGCTCTCTCAACTTTGTTATGGATTTTCTTCTTCTTTTGCCAAGAACATGGTGGACTGGGAAGATATTCATGAATACAACCTAAACTGAGTTTGAATACCAGCCAGTGAAAGGGAGAAACTTGGGTTAGTCTGTAAGTACAGAACACGAATAAATCACTGCCTATGGTTTACCCCATAACTGTCCTTATTCCTAAATGTGGCATCTATCTTCTACTAGTTGCTCTTGTAAACAAGTAGTTGTCTTGCTAAAATTCTGTTCTGTCTTAGTTTGGTAGTTTTTAAGCTCACATGTTTTTCCTCTAATGCGCACCTATGTGTAAATTTTCTGTATTTTCATCAAACTAGACAGAAATTCAACTTTTGAATATGTTTGTAAGTGAAGAGTTTTCTGTTACTATAGTTCTGGAATCTACTACTTGTATGAGATACCCATGATTTCACCTTACTATTTTCATGACAAGATCATCATTAATTAACACTTGTGTGACTGTTTATTGTTTGTGCTTATTCAATCACTGTATGAAAATCCATTTGACCATGAAGTAACACAGATAAGCTGTGCCTTTTTTTCCAGTTAGTGTTGATTCACACTTCAGTGGCTTCTAAAAGCATTCATCTCAATGGAGGTTTTTTCTTCATTACTTTTAAGTAGTGGGATGTTGTATCATCCAACACTCCAATCATTCATGCCTAAGATGTTGTATTCTGATAAGAAGATGAGAGAGCAGAGTAATTCCTGACTGGAATTTCTTTTCTTTCTTGAAAATAACTCAAACAGAATGCTGCAAAAGTAGAATAATCTTTTTCCTGGCAATAGTTGGCATGTCTGGTTTGAAAACAACAGAAGAGTATTCCTGTGTTTGACCTTTGAAAGCTGTTTAAATTCAACTAAATTTGAAGAAGAGATGGACAGTCAAGCTAGGCATGATTTATTAGCATTGAAAAGAGAGGATTTCATACTAGTTACGTAGTGGGAAAGGTCATTAATTACTGATGCTGCTGTTAATGGGGCTAGAAGTTCTCCTGTATTTACAACGAGGAAATGTTCTTTCCTTAGAATGTGTTGACAGGATGCAGTCGTAGGAGAACTGGCACAAGGAAATAGATTTTACCATCTGTTATAACGCTATTGCATAGCAAAACTTATAGAAGTTCCATACAAGAGAATGTTTTATTACAGTAATATTCAGTATAAAAAGATGTAGCTTACTATACATAAATAGATTTTAAACTAAAACACTTCAATTCTTCCTTAAACCACCCACGTGTGGGGAAAAAAACCACCAATTTGATATTTATGATAGATCTTTTGATCTAGTAACTTATTTGATCCTGTAGATCAAATGTGGTATTTTATAGGAAATCTTTAAACTATGAACCATGTTTTGCTTTGGAATAAGGGCCCTAGAGTTGTAAATATTATCTCTTTAAAAGTGAGCTTGTTCACAGAATTTTTACGTATCCATTTGCAAATTCTTTCCTCTCAACTGATTTGCTTTTTTTGTCAGTAATTGGATCAGTATGTTGTAACTTCATACATGTAGCAAAAGAACCACCATCGTAAGTGGTTGTGCTACTGGATTTGAAATTCTAAGAGGGATTATTTACAGAGAAGCATATAAATTCTGGAGGACTTTTTTGCTGGTTTTGTTTGTTTGTTTTCTGTTTTGCTTCCTCTGTGCCTGGAAAAAAATAATATTGAAGCAATTGCAAGATCACTATTCTGTATGCTCGAATTTACAGCAGGTTGGGGGCTGTGATCTTTCCTTTCTGCTCAGCACTGATGAGGCCTCGCCTAGAGTACTGTGTCCAGTTCTGGGCTCTTTAGTACAAGAGAGTCATGGACATACTGGGGAGAGTTCAGTGATGGGCTGCAAGGGTGATTAATGGACTGGAGCATCTCACATATGAGAAAAAAAAGGTGCCAAGAGGGCAGAGCCAGACTTGTCTTAGTGGTGCCAAATGGCAGGACTGGGCACAAAGTGAAACACGGAAGTTCCCTCTGAACATCAGGAAACACTTTTTCACTGTGAGGGTGGCTGAACAATGGCCCGAGCTGTCCAGGGAGGCTGTGGAGTTTCCATCTTGGATGTATTAAAAATCCACCTGGACATGATCCTAGGCCACTGGCTTTGTGGGCCTGGTTGAGCAAAGAGGTTTGACCAGATGACCTCCAGAAGTGTTTTCCAGCCTTGACTATTCTATCGTTCTGTGACTTTTCAGCTCAGAAGTTGCAAAGTTAGAATTTGTGGCCTATTCAAAATACAGCTTCCTCTCAGGTTTTATTGTGTGAATGATGATGGTACCTTAACAAATGGTTATTATTGAGCCTTGAATGTTAGGGTAATATCTTTTGCAGTCTTTGGATGTTTGTTGGTGTTCTTAACATGATACATTGCTATGAATTATATTTTTTCATTGTACTTTTCTTTCTAAAACTAGGTGTTGTAGATGAAGCAATCGCTAGTAACTGTACCTTTATTAGATTTCCAGTGCTAACTTTTCTGAGACTGTAGTCTCAAGAGAAGATGAGGCTTTGTGGTTTTGTTTAGCTTTTTTTCTGTCCTGAAGTTACCACTAATCCCTGTAACATATTGAAATAAGAGAAACAAACAGTTACTTTCTTGAGTAAGGGAGAGTGATTAACCAGAATTATAATTATTACTGTTTCCACTAATTTATTGTCCTTCTTTTTTTTTTTTTTTTTTTTTTTAATTGAAGCACAAAAAAAACTAAATNGTAAATGCAGAGCACAAAGTAATCATAGTGGGACTTGATAATGCTGGAAAGACTACTATTCTTTACCAGTTGTAAGTATATGAATTAATTGTTTTTCTGTTTCCATTTTGTCACTGCTTAATCATTGAAAATTCAGTTTTGTAACCTGGTGGAATCTCTTAAGGTTCCAAATCACACTTTGTACATTAATGGTATTAGTTGTTCTAAGCAGAGTAAATATTTAAAGGATAAGTGAAGAAACTGCTGTGCTTTAAAACTGGACTGTAAATTGAATAACAAAATTGTACATTCAAGCACAAAGTGAACTTTAAATTTTTTGCCTTGAAAGCCTTTCTCAATTTGTAAGCATAGAAATAATCCTGTTGCCAGTAACTGCAGAAAAGAACGTGATTTTTAAATTAATGGAAATTCTAGCTGCTCTGCAAAAATCCAAAAATGTTACCAAATGTTTCTCAATTCCAGTGTCTAAAACTTGTGATGGAGAATTCCTAAAAATAATATTTCATCTTGCCCTAGCTTACTCATTTTCAATAGCATCATTGCATACAAATCTTGGCAGCATTACAGGAATATCCATGATAAATTCAAGAGTGTTGTTAGGACCATAATTACTATTGTAACCCTGGAAGAGGAGGAGGGTGTAACTAAATTAATACCCATATATCCAGATATCAAAGCAGCATAGTATGCTTTCCAAAAAGACTTTTTATTCATAAGCATTTTTGAGCAAGCTTAAAGGTAGAACAGAAATTTTCAGAAAATTCAGAATTTTTTTTTTGGTTTTATATTTGTCATTTGGGATTTGATATTGAGTTACTAAGTAGAGTGCTTTGATAAAATTGTATTCCAATTTATATTTATATTAGAGGGTTGTATTTGGGATCTTTAGAACAGTAGCTCCTACTTTAAAACAAGTGTGTTTTAAGTGTCTGTTAATGTCCTTTAAAAAGACAGTCCTCCTAAAACACAGATGCTTATCCATTTGTTATGCCTTTTATGTGCTTATTTTTCATTGCTGATTTCTTTAAGCATGACGACAGTGACTGCTTTCTAAAGTTCAAATATATAGCTTTTTTAAAATATGCCTAAATTTTTAATATTTTTTAATCAGTTACACATACATACTTTTTCTACAAAAAATTTGTTGTAGCTGAGCTGTAACAAGCCTTGTGGATTTTGCTGATTGATCCTTACGGTGTGATATTGTTTCCTTTAGCTTAATGAATGAAGTGGTTCATACTTCTCCAACCATAGGAAGCAATGTAGAAGAAATAGTGGTGAAAAACACTCATTTCTTAATGTGGGATATTGGAGGGCAGGAATCGTTACGGTCATCGTGGAATACCTATTATTCAAACACAGAGGTATGAGAAAGTGTTTTGAAATCTGCTAATTGAATAAGTTTGTTTGAAATTATATTTATTTATTAGGAATATTGGTAGACTTCTGTAAAGATTGCAGCTGTATTTATTTTAAATTTTGTTGTGGAAGAATAAACTCAAAAAGTGTGAGGTATCTCTGGTATGCAGCCATTTTTCTGGTAACATTTGAAGTATTTTTTCTGTATACTTTACAGTAATGTTGTTTGATCTATGCTATAAACTGTGAAGTTAGACTTTTTTCCTAGGCAATCAAATGATAACAAAATACATTTTAGATCAGAGTTTTTGCTTGCTTTTTTAAGTAGATTAAAAAGAAAATTGTGCAATGTAATTGGCAAATTTTGTGATGATTTGCAGTGGTCAACTGGACTTCTGTACATCCAGTCTGAAATGGTTCTGAAATAATGATAATTAAGGACAAGGAATGAAACTTTCTCTAGGCCTAGGCAGCAGTATTTAAAAAGCTCATAAGCTCATAGCTTTTATCCGAAGGAGGAAGGAAAGTCTTGCTGTGCACTACTTTTGAGGTACTGGCAGAGCTGCTGTTGCTGGAAAGGTTGCAGTAGAATTCAGCAACGTTTGACTTTTGGGATTTGTTTTTTATGACAGTCTTATTGAGGTCAAGAGGTTATCAATACAAAAAGGCACATATAACCTCTGAGGACTCTTTTTGAGACGTCTGCATTGATGTAAGATATTATAGACTTCATTTTTTACCATTTCTACTAAAATCAGAGACCTCTTGTAGATACTACTCAGATTATATAAGTATTCCATCCTCCTTTAAAATTACCTTTTTTATCTTTTCCTTTTTCTATATCTTTTCCTATGCTCCTCTTGAAGAGAGGTGAGATCAGTGATCCATCCTATATCTACTGTAAGCCTGGTGATGACATCTCAACCGTCATCTCTAGTATTTTAGACTAATTTTTTATTTTACCTGGAAAAGTACAGCTACGTCTAAGACACACATGAGGATAAAGAGACTTCTGCCAGCAATAAGTTATTGGCATTTATCCCTTGAGTATCTTTGGGTTTGGAATTTGGAGAGATGTATATATTCTTTTCCTGATACTTTTGGGATGTTCCTCATATTCTATCTAGTAAGTGTTTGAAATCCAGTGCCTTCCAGTACTTGGAAAGAGGAACTTTCCCTTTACTTAGAAGCTTTGCCTGCTGGAAACAGTTGAGGAAGAAAGGAGATCTTTTTACTATGCTTATCCTAGCCTCCCTCATGAATAATTCCATTACTGTTCCTCCTCATCTGCTAGGCGTCTCAAAGTCACAGCAGCATTAAATTGACGTAGTTTTTCATACTTTGTGGTCATTTTCAATGGCTAATGAATCTCATTAATTTTATAAGGCCAAGTGATTTGGTGCATATGTTGTAGAATTATAGCAATGATTTCTAATTCTTCTTTGTTACTGTCTCTCTTTCCTCCTTTTGTCACTTTCTGTTTTCTAGTGTCCTCTGAAAGTGTATGTCTCTTCCATAGGAAGACTTGGGGTAGTGGTCTCTTGAAAATGTGCTTTCTGTAATTTGTAGTTTATATTTACATACTATACTATTGGTGTTTTTCCCTAGTTCATCATTCTGGTTGTTGACAGCATTGATAGAGAGCGACTTTCTATTACAAAAGAAGAACTTTATAGAATGCTGGCTCATGAGGTATGGTGGGGAGTTGGGATAATAGTTTTGTTGAGGACAGTCAAATAACATTTCATGCTTCCTATGTTAACAAAAACAATACCATCAGAAAAAAAATTCTGAGAATAAGTGTGTATGCATGTGGATCCCATTTTAAAACCATGTCAGTTAGAAATAAGCAGAAAAATTACTATGAAGCACTCTTCCAATAGGACTTGCTTGATTGTAATCAAATCAGTCTTTACGTTGCAAATGCTGGACTTGTGAAATACCTTATGCTTCATATTAATGTAACTGGATATTACTGTCCTTTAGCACTGACTGTTTCAGTTAAATGGCTAAAATTTCAAGAAATGTTTTTTTTAAATTTTTATTTTAGAGAAATGGAATTGCCTACTTTTTTTGTTTTTTTAAATTCTGTTCCTTAAAATTAAGGAGCATATATCATACTATAGGTAAATTAATATCAGTTCATTTTCCTTCAGAATTATTTGGTTCTGTTTTTATTATATGTTGTCCTGGGGACTGTTAGCATAGGGTCAACTCACTCAAACACCCTAAATTAACTCGTACATTGGCTTAGGTAAAGTATGTTAAAACCTTTTGTGATCACTCTGAAGCTGAATTAAGGTTGTTTTAAATCTAAATATTCTCCCTCATTTTTGAAAGAAAAGGATTTAGTACAATGCAAGTAATCCTGTTGAGTTCATTTCTCTGAGAGTCTTGTGTTTCACATCAGTGAGTTTTTGATTTACAGTTTATTATTAATTGTAGTTTGGGTCTAATAGTAAGGAGTAAATTCACTACCAAAAAAGGTGGAAAAAATATTTCTTGTGGTGAAGTTTTCCCATGTAGATTTTAGTTTCCAGTCTGAAACTCTTAGGTAATTGTGATCTACTATCTCTTGAAAACAGTCAGTAGGCCTAGACTGAACTGTGTGTAGGGGTGAATTTTCAGCTGTAGATAATAAAGCTTTGTTGTTTTGGGTTTTTTTCCTCTTGGTGGAAAAATAGTCTCAAAATTTAATATGCATTGAAATGTATTGAACACTTTTAGTTGCAACTGTCAGCTTCCTGAGTATTACATTTGTTTACCCTTCTGCGCTTTTAAAGCCATATATTCCAGTTCGTCTCGTTGCTGTTTGGATTGCTAAATTCCATACTGAAAAAAACCAATTTTAATTAGTTATTAAAGCTGATGCAGCATTATTAGAGCTCCCTTTTTGGAACACCAGGATTAAACTTATTCAGAAAGCTTTCTTTAATTATTACTGCTTTAATCAATACAGAACTTCTTTAAGGAATTTGAAAGCAATTTCAAGGGAGCGATATGTAGCAGGCTTTTCCATTTGAATAGTATTTATTGTAGGACTTGGAGTGTTTAATCAGAAATAATTCCGCTGGCTGAATGGTTTGGAGCATTATAAAATGTATTTTGACAAGACTTTCACTAGTTATGTATGAACATGTGGTGAACACCAAAAGGATACTCATATAATACATTACAACTTGATTCTCTGTGGTGGTGAACACTTCTGAATAAATTAGTTTTTTCAGTCTTACTGTAACGAATATTTAGTGCAGTAAGTCGGTTAAAACTCCATGCTCCTGTGTAATTGTAGATTAGCTTGGCTACACTTCTTTTAAGAAATGAAGTTAGCACAATAGCCTTTTAGTATAGTAATTATTATGAGTACTGTAAATCATTTCTAGGATTTACGGAAGGCTGCGGTTCTCATCTTTGCAAACAAGCAGGACATGAAAGGCTGCATGACAGCTGCTGAAATATCTGCATACCTCACCCTCAGCTCCATAAAGGATCACCCATGGCACATTCAGTCCTGCTGTGCTTTGACAGGAGAAGGGTAAGTGCTTACTGCTTAGTGTGGCAATTGGTGGTAAATGAGAATACTGATTTAGAAGCCTGCTGATACCAACATGGATTTTCTGAAAGTTCATATTTTCTGAACTTTGCAGTCAGAGGGACATTTTAAATTTTTAATTTTCTTAATTGAACCTTGTGGTTTTTTTCATAGCTCAAACTCCAAACTCATATGAAATTCTTCCATTTGTTGTTAAAAACCCCAAACTAAAACCCAAACACCACCCCTCCACCTAAGTATGTAGCTGTTGACATAGCTGTCTACTCTAGCTGTACTACTCTCTTAACTCTTGTGTGTCTTTCTGTATTTAAAGAAATAAGGGACTGTTTTCTTCCTATATATTCTAAACTACAAGAAGTTTTTAAGCTGGGAGGTTGAGGTGTTCTGGGGTTTTTTTTGTTGGTTGGGTTTTTTGATTAGCATTGAAACATAGTTTTGATGGAAAGTTACATAGATCTGTCGTAAAACAAAATTGTTACCGATATTAAACTTTTTGTTTGTATCTGACTGATGTAGCTAATTTTGAAATATGTATACCGTATGCCAGCAATTACTGAAATGGAATGCTGGGCTAGCCTTAGATCCTTAGTCTGTAAAGATCAAAAAACATTTTTGGATACCTTTTAACAAGCTGGATAATGTCTTGCTTGTATGGTGTGAAGTGTACTAATTTTTCATCCTGATTTTTAAGGCAGTCTTGTAATGTGTGATATTTAGAGGGTTTTTTCGGCTCTGTTATACAACCTTTACAATAATGTGGTCTTGTGACATCAAAAGTAGTGAATCCAACTGAGTATTTGGGAAGGGAAAGCATCTACCTCACTTTCTAGCATGAAGTATTGTCTAATGTCATGGAGATATCTTGTAGAGTGAATGGTGGCATTAGCTTCCTTAGGGTGGAATATGTTAATGAGAACAAAGTGGGTTTTTTTTCATGGGGTCTTTGGATTGTATTCTAAGAGTTTTGTTCTAAGAGTTAACTCTACTTTCCTGCTACCAGTTTTGCTAAAGTCACTTTTGGATACACAGTTTACATACTAATTAAGATCTTCAACCAAGTTGACATTTGAAGGAAAGTAATAATTAATAAATACAAAGTTTAGTTTAGAAACAGTGGCCATTCTAGGCTGCTTCTTTTGTATTGTGAAACAAAAAGGGGTGAATATTTAGAATACTTTAGACTATGACAGTAGTGAGATCAACTTAGAAAAAACATTCCCAGAGTTAGATCACTGAACTGAGTCTTCCTTGGGAAGATCTGACAGGAATCTGGGAGGATCAGCCCCATGTGAGTGAACCTAGCAGTTCTTGGATAGCTAAACCCTGATTTACTGTCTGAAGGTAAAACTCAAAGAGGTATAAACTAGTTAACTAGATCCCTAGAAAATCAAAGGAAAGTCTGTCTTCTGAAATGGAAGACTATTAAATGGGGATGCAAATTGAGTTAGGAAGCAGATTAGTTCCCATGCAGTCTCAGTATTCAATATAAGCATACTTTTAATTTTGTAATGTGATTTTAGAATTCTTGATTTACTTTCTTTTCATGAAACAATTCAGTCTGGATAACCTGCCCTTTATTTTTTAGTATTAGTGTGTAAAGGTCTAGCATTCTATAGAAAAAGAAAAAGGTTTTTGTTTCCATGTACTTATGAGTAAGCATTTAAGAATAGTGTCTTTTAGGTTTACAAGGAAAAATAATTGATGTACTGCCAAGCTTCAATGAAATAGAATGCTTGACCATTTTCATGTGACTAAAGCATAAGTAGACTTAGTTTAAAACACTTTTACTCTGTTCAGCTTTCAGTCCCATTTCCAGTTGATCTAATTTATTTTAAGTAGCTATTTTGACACATAAAAACAGGTAGAAAATACCTTCAAGATGCTGGAATACAACTAGTACCAATTATAGCATCTCTTATCTTTCAGGTTATGCCAAGGCTTGGAGTGGATGACCTCCCGTATTGGAGTGAGATAGCTTTTTTTTTTTTCTTTTTTTTTTAATTCCTCCAAAAGAAGAGACTTCTATTTATCCTGTGAACATGTACATTTTTCTGTACTTTTGGCTGCTGAGGCAGTGACCATGTTTAATTTATATCAGCCAACCTCTAAACTGTGCTTGAATCAAGCGCAGTTGAACTGAAACACAAAAGTATTTTCTTAACTTTTTTTAATACACTAATCTTCAGCTGGATGAACATATGTGAATCTGTTTTTAAGCATTGAAATTCCTCTGAATATGAATTCTAACTTTTTCGATGATAGCTTTTTAAAATCTGTTTTGTCATTGTCAATATTTCATATTTCCTCTTTCTAAATAGTTGTGTAACTTACTAACATAAATGATCACATTTTATTTAATTATGAAAAGTAGCGTTTAGGTTAACTTTACTCTGCCATAGCTTTAACCTCAAAGGATAACCTAATCTCTCCAGCTGGACTTCCTGGAACATTACTAGTAGAGTTCTAGCCAGCACGAGAATTAATAGTTACGAATGCAGATTTTAAAATGCCTAATGAATTAGTTATAGTTAATATTGTGGTGGCTTTTAATCTGATATACAATGGAACTTCTGCCTTAAAAGAAATCTGTTTCAGTCTCAGTTTCTGTGGTATGGAGTTCTAGAATATTCTTCTACTTGAAGATACATCTCTGTACAGTGCATAAAAATATTGTTGCTAAGTGCTGGTATAGTAATTTAGAACTTGAATACCTTTTCAAAGATAAATTAGTAATTAAATTTGGAATCACAGCAGCCAGTGTTATGTGTAGACTTGCTGTATTCTGTTACAATTTTAAATTCTGTGTACATGAGCCTTCCTCACCTTTTAGTGAGAGTGCTGTTTTCTAAATGAATGCAAAATCAAAAGGGAATCCAGATTTATAAACAAAACAAAACCATGGTGCTGTGTCTGTAGACTTCGGAGTGAAGCTAATCTTGACCTTTATTTACCTACTATCACATATGTTTTCAGATTCTGTTGCAGAGAAATTATTTTGCCTTCATTTTTGGTTTTGGTCTTATTTGCACAAGCAGAGAACTTTTGATAGTGTTTGAGTTAGATTCCTTCACCTGAAATCTGAAAAACAGGTGGTGAAAGATTGGACCCAGTAACTGTTAATTCAATTTGAAGGGAATTAAGTTAAATCTAAAGATAGTCTAAAGACACTGAGTTAATTGAGAACGTTAGGTATCAAATAAACCTAACCACCAATCGCCCCAAAAAACGCCACATGAGGATTAAAAAAACCAAACCAACCAAAACCAATAGTGGACACCCAATTCCTAGCAAAGTCCCAGCAACAGTCAGGTACCCAACCTATCTAAATGCTTGGCAGGTTTTCCAGAAGCACCGTTCTGCACATCTGCATGCCTAAAAGCTGCATGGAGTTTGTTACCAGAACCATTTTGCAAACTGACTGTAGGCCTTTGATGACAAAATGTTTTTGTTAAATCTTGTTCTGGAAATTAAAGCACACCGAGTTTTCTTTAATAAAATTTTAAGCGTTGTAAATTTTAATTTGCTTCCATTTTATTTAAATAAAACTTAATGAAATTTTAAAAGTATCAGCAAATATGTTGTCATAAGTGTTGGGAAGACTTTGAATACATATGGAAACAGTGATTGGTTGAATCAAGTTGTGTATTAATGCCAGTTAGCAAAAGTTAAATTTAGGACTACACTGAGTGTCAAGTCAAAGTGTTCAGAAAATAATTAAAATCAGCAAAAAGGTAGTGCATAAAGAAAAAATATGAATGCAAGGCAAGGTTAAAATCTGGTATTAAAGCTGCTTGCTCTGATGTTTGGCTGTTTTAATGTGTGAAAATAAGATTGTTTTGCTCTTAGGGAAGCAAATTATAAAGGAAAAAAATAAAATGGTAGTATGAATGATGTTTATTGTTTGGTGACTTAATTTCAGTTTGCAATTTAGATTTTTCAGGTTTATTTTTACGTCATTCAGAATGTACTCCTGAATACTTACAAAGAGCACTAATGGGATGTATAGCCCTTTGTTAAAAAAAAAAAAAGTATGATTTTATATTTAATGCTTTCTAGCTAAAACCATTTGTAAATCTATAGTTTGTTTACTAAATCCGGTCTTGCCTGAGGTAATACATATAACTTTGATTAAGAGGAAATGGTCTGATTGTAGACATTAGAATATCAGAATAATGGAAGTTTTCTTTTAATTTCTTAGCACTTAAATCCTTTGAGTATCTTTACAGACTGAAACATTCCTGATAATTGCTATGATTTTTATCACCTAACAACTCCATTTTCTGCAACAGTTTTCCATTGATAATACTGGTTTGTTTGCAGCACTGTTGCTGTGATTTTTTTTTTTTTTTTTTTACTATTATCATTTTTGGGGGAAAAAGGCTTGGTGTGGAATTTTGGGGGCCTTATTTTTAATAACTTCAGAGCCTGTTAAACTGAAAGTGATTTGATTAAAATATATTTTAGATTACTCTGTGTAATCTTTTGTAGAATACTCTGTGTGTTTTTGCATTGCCAAATACTGCATTATGTTTGCTAATTTGAATGTAGTAAATATCTTGAAGGTAGTTTTGCATTTTGAAAGTATTCTGTGTTTAATATGCTGTTCAGAAAGAACAAAGTTAATCACCTTAAGGTCGAGAAATTATGGTGTCCTATGCACATTTATATTGTACTGCTGTAAATGGGTTGGCACATGGCTTTTTATTTATGTTTTTTTACTTTTTGTCTAGGTGGCAAAGAGGTTCAGTATCCCCAAAGCAGGGATTCTTTCCAGCTCTTTAAACACACTGCACTCAGTAAGGTGAAGAGGACTTGGGCACAGCTGCTCAAAATATTTGTCATCAAAATAAAATTGAGTTGTTCTGTTAAGTTGGATGGGGTTTTTGTTTGTGAGTGCTCTGTGGTGAGGAGGTATTGCAGTAGTGTAGCATTGTCACTTTCATTTCATCTCCAGTCTGTTCACTGGAGCAGAATGGGGGCCTGCATCATGTGCAGCTGTAGCCAGTTCGCAGAACATCTTGGCTGGACACCTGCTTCCTTTCATCTCGGAGAAGCTCCAGCTTTGATCCTAAAGAGAATTGTCACATCGTTTCAGCCATGGGAAGCGTGGGTCTTTGTTTGTTTTAGTGAAGGGTGTTTGTTTTAGTGGACTGTTCCCTTTCAAAGTAAGAACAAAACAAATCCAAACAAAAGACTGGGAAAAAACTTGTATGGATTTTTGTCTGTGCGTTTGGCTATGCTTAGCATTTAGCCGAGTTTGCTCTTTCATTTTGTAGAGTCTGCCTTGTGAAAGAGCCTGGAAGGCAACCGTCAGGAGAGCAGGGTGAGAAACCTGGCCACGATGCCAACACTAGCAATAGAAACTGGCATCTTGGAACAACCTTCAACTTTTATCTAAAATTACCTTGATGATCTTTCAACATTGAGTATTTCTGTATTTTGCTTCTTAGGGGATTGTGCACCAGAAAAGCTGCATGCTGTCCACACAGTGTGTGTGCCCACCCTGCAGACAGGAGAATGAAGCTTTATGTTAAGTTTGTTTCTTGTTAGGTGTGCTACTCTTCAGTTAAGTTGATTTTTGTTTTGCTGGGTAGAGATAAGCATTTCATATAGAAAGTTTTCCTGGGTGTAATTGAAGACAGTCTTCCAGTTGCACACCAGTTTGTGTCCCCTAGATGGCAGGAAAGGATCAGTTTAACAGTGCCAAACCTGCTCTAGCTCGTGTTCTTCGGCGTCTACGAGAAAGACTTTAAAAATACCATGGTAAATGAAGAGGCCGTATATCACTAGCTCAATCGTGGAGAACATGCTCAAATATAATGGAGACAGCATAAAGGAGAGGAAGGTTGAATCACATCTTCGGTAGGAAGGAAGCTTACAGTGAGGTTTTAAAAAATTTACAACTGTTCTATAGCTTAAAGGCCCTTTGTCTTAATTCTTTATGGTTAAAATTATATTCCAAACTTTTTATTGTTGCTACAGCTGAGAATGTAGACAACAAAAAGAATTAATACAATTCCTGGCATATTTCATTTTAATAATAACTTCTGTCTGTTGTCCATGAGATGCTTGATTTTTTTTGGACTTTGGTTGATGACAGTTGCTCCTCTAATGCTGTTGCGCTACTACTCCTCAGAAACCGCAAGGATCTGTAACACTTAAACTGTCACCTTGCAGTGTGTTTAGCTATGATGATGATGCGTAGTCTTTACTATATACTACTGCATATGAAGGCTAAATTCAAGTAAAATAGTAGTTCTGTTGCAAGATGTAGATTATTTTTAGTGTAAGTAGTGCTCAAAATAGCAGCGGTTGCTGTGGGCAGTACCACCAGCAAGCTTTCATTGCCCATGTTGTTTCTTGTACAGTTGATACAATGTATGTCATAATTGTGTATTTATGCAGTGTTTTAAAAACTTACTTACATTATTACTGTTGACAGGAGTATTGCCTAATAATTAGCACTTCATTTTTATTTCCACACTGAAAGTTACTGCTGCCCAATCTTCATTACAGGTGGAATTGACTTGTATGGCTTCAAAGGGCTCATCCTCCTTACTGTACAAGAAAAGTGGTGAAAAGTATTGGGGCATCTCAGGAGGGAGTGAAGTCTATAAGACCATAATATCATGTAATTTCTAAGCGTATTGTGTAATGAAGCAATGACCAAGAATTTCTTGAAACTCACTATCTGTTTTGACAGCTCATCTTTTACAACTGGAAGCAAAAGTTAACCTTTATGTGCGAGTTGTACCGAAGAGTTTAGTTGAAAAAACTCTAGACATCTGGTGGGCCAGGTGGGAGCAGTCATGACCTAGCTTAGCTGTGCTCCAAGTCTGTAGGGTGAGATCCCATTCTGTTCCCAAAGCTGCTCAGATAGATGTACTAGTATGCATTCAGGATTTGAGCATGCTTTCCAAGAAAGCTGACCTGGAGATCCCCACACCCCGATTGTGTGAGTACACCTTCTGTGTGGGTTGTTCAGCGCATAGAAGCTGTCTCCAAAGCCCTATGCAGAGGCTTCTGTGCTCTGCAGTGCACAGGGTGCACTTGCTGCATCCACAAAGAATGAGGTGGATCTGCCTCCAGAGACGACTTTGCTCTCACTGCGCTTCTCTCCTGAAATGACCGTGAAGTCACTGAAAGCTGAAATGAAGTGTACCGAGATAAACCTCAGTGAAAGTGTTGACTAAAATTTTCAGATGTAACCACTGACATTTTGGAATTAAATTAATTAAAAGGCACTGTTGGTTGGGAAAATGTCTACTTAATTCTTTCAAAAAAATTTCAGAAAACGTTTCAAAAAGAGGGTTGCTAAAACTGATAGTGACTTAAAATTTTGGTAACTGGCCAAAACTGGTCAAAATCTTTGGCAGTTTTAAGAAAAATACAGCTGTTTTCTCAACAAAACTCTGGTTTCTGGTCCCTCATTTTTCAAGACTGCACTTTTAAAGTAGTGTTTTCACTGAATCATTTGAGTGCTTTTTGTTTTTCCATTAACTTCTCCCATATTCCCCTTGAGGTTTTATTCCATTCTGTAGACTAGTTCACTAGTTTAGGCTTTAAGCTTTGCTATTCTAATCTCATGTTGAAAAAAGGACTTTTTGGTCAACCTTGAAAGTTTGTGACAACAAGGTATCTTCAACCACCACCAATACTCCAGTGTTGGGAAAAACTTTGAATGTTGTTTTTAAAAATACCATTGTTAGACATTTGGTGTAGATTTCAGTTGAGTACACTATAATTAGATAGAAGCTGAAGAAGCCAATTGAAATATTAATGTTCAAACATAGGAAAATATGAATGACTTGGGGTTTCTTGAAAGATACAAATATATATATATATGTATGTATGTATGTAAAAGTTTCTCATATATAATGGAAATTGATGCACATACATACTGTAGTCTGTCCAGTGAGTATTGAACAAGATTTGTGTTGATCCTACAAAGGCCTAAGCTCTCAGTTCTTAGCACTGCTTTTCCCATCCAACAGTTGTTTGGATTCAGCACCTTTCAAAGATAAGTAAAACCTCTTAAAATATTTTCCCTTTGCTCTTTTATCAGTAAGTTGCAAGGCTGCAGCTACTTGATAGAATCCATTTTCAGTTGAGTAGGAAATGTAATATACTTCTGTTCAGGAGGAGAATTGGTAAGTAATTACTGTAGAATTAAATCCTATTGCTTCTGTGAAAATAAACAATACAAGTCTCTGGGGACTTGAAGTAGGATGCATAATCCAACAGTACTCATTCTTCTTTATAGAACTATCTAATTAGGAGTTAATGAAAAAATATTGGACTGCTTGCAATTCCGTACACTGGTTCTCTGCAAGTGTAGAAAGTTTCTTTTGCTTCCTCTGAATCTTTCTATGTTTTTGCTTTTGTTTTTTAGCTGCAATGAAAATGGGATCTTACATTAACATGAATTCTTTATCTCTTGGTAATAAGCAATTAAATTCAGTACCTTCTTAATTGAGTTGCTTGTTTGATTGTCTCTTCTGTGCAGTCAAGACTGTTTCTTCTAGCCTAAGCATAGATTTACAGTTTCTTGCCAAATTACAAAAAAAAGGGGAAAAAGAAAATTCAGAAAAGGTTAAGGAAAAAGAAAGTAAAAAGAGCTAACTGTATGTGAGTTGAAATAAAGAAGGAGCAAAAGTACTTTCTTCTGAAGTCAAACCATGTGAATCTGTCTGTCTTGTTCTGTCCTTCCTTTGGAGGAAAAATAACTTGGTTTTTTAGTTGTGCTGAACAAGTACTAGACACAGGCACCATGTGTGAGCCATGGGCTTTATATTCCCAGTAGTTTCTTTTAGTTCTGCTGATGACGTATTGGCTGGGATTTCTCAGCACTGAGCGCAAACTCTTAAGATTCCTGGGCAGAGACCGTATTGGAGATGGTGTTTTAAACCACAGCACACTTCTGTGCCCTGTTTTTATTCTGCCAGGATTTCTGATTTAAACCAAACACTCTCCCCACCAGTTAGGAGGTATAAAGATGATTTGTCCAGTACACTTAAAATGCAAGAAGTGAAAATTAGCTGTTCATCCTATAAATCTAATATACATAGTAATGAATTCGGTTATAGACAAAAATACTTGCAAGATTCATAAATATTTGTTTGCTTTGAAGCACAGATGTCACTGGCTTTGTTTTTAAAGCTTAGTACTAGAATTGGATAGAATTCTAATATTGCTAAAATTATGCTAAAATGCGTTTGGAACTTCAGGCAAAATAGATCTAACTTGGGTAGTAAATCTAGTTTGTTTCAAAGGCACAGAGCAATAAAACCCCTGAAGCAGGCATTACCTGAAGGTAATTGACTGCATCTATGAGTTAAATGTTCCAAGGAAGACTGCTTTTAGCTGACAAGGTCAATTATCCCCTCACTGTGTCCTCTCACTGTGTCCTCTTTGGGTGGCACTAGCATTCCAAATACATCCAAAATTCTTAAGTAAAACTTTTGAGAGCAAAATAATGTTTCTTTAAATAAAATTCCTATTAACTATTTTTAAAAACTCAGAAATTAATGCACAGAAATAGTACTTATCCTATGGATAGATGTACTTTGAAGTAGTCATTACCTATCCATTGTCACTTCTGGTTGGGTGGAATCTGATAATGGAATTTTTGTGGTTTGTTTAAAAAACGTTGACTGTAAAATGGCATTGAGTGATAAATGGAGTAGTTAAAGGTTGTACCATTCTTGTGTTTGGGCATCCCTGGATGCCCTGTTTCTGTCATGGATGGAATCCTGATGAAGTAGAGGCAAGTCACATGGGCCAAAACAGGCAGTGCTGAACCCCATCGGGAACTGGTAAAAGGTCGGTGCAGTGGTTCAGAACCAGTAGCAGGGTTCTTCCTTGGCTTTGTTTCAGATGTCCCAAGTTCAGCTGGCAAGTCCCACTCAATAAAACCTCACCTGCTCTCTCTGCCCAAGGAACATGAAGTAGTTGGGCTCTCAGGCCCTCTCTTGGGATGTTCCCTGAGGAACAGCCTCAAACTCTTCACACAGCTGTTTTGGGCTCCCCAGTAAAGAAACACAGATCATGACACCTTTTACTCTAGTTGAGATTTTTTGCCTCCCTTTGGTAGTGCTGTATATAAATTGTACCTTTCCCTCATTTTTGTTTCCTGTTCATTTATTTCATAAAGTTCTTCGGTTGGAAACAAAATCTTTATTATAGCATTTGAATTTCATCTGTTTTCCTGCAGCTTTTCTCTCAAAAGTAACAATTACAGTGTCCTGATAACACCAGGTTGTTCATCTGTGTCCAATTTGAAGTTAACATTCTGCCTTCTTTAAAATTGATAGCCCATTCACTTTGTGGTGCTGTGTTGTTCATTCCTTCCAGTATGATAATAATGCTGTTTCCAGTCCTGTTCATGCTGTTTTTACTCTGCTAATGTTTGCATTTGCTTGGGAAATCATGGAGCCTCTTTATTATTTTATTTTCAAGTTATGTGCATATTCTTGTTTTGTGAATCTACCATATAATTTAATGTTTTGTGCAGCTTTTTGTCTTAACTCCAGTGCTAACCTCTGCAGGTCCTTCTGCTTCTCTGTCTTGCTCTGGGATTTTGTCATGTTTGCAGTACTATAGGTTTCTCTGTATGTCATAAACGTCACCTCTAGTTGAGTGATGTTTGAATGGGAAATGTATTGTTTCCATAAAGATTATCTTTGTCCTATACTCCTTTTTTTTTATCAGATTCCTTCTAGATTAAGTTTAAACCCCATGTTTATCTTTTCAGTCTTTAGTCAGAGACTCCTTCTACCTTCACTTACTCTTCATAGTGCCTATTTAAAAGTGTGCTGAAGCTATTTCAGAACTAGTTGATTGCAACAGTAGTGCCCTGTGGCTGTCTTCCTTTCTCTCTTGAACCTACTTCTAGTAATCAGCAATGGAAGTGATGCTTTAAACCTTTTATTTCCTTCACATTTCGGGAACGTTTCAGCTATTAACAGATACTCAGAGTAGTTTTTTAACTTCATGTGTCCCTGATACTTTATTCAGTGATTGTTCAAGAGGAGATGCTGGCTGTCTTACAGTGTGCCTGAGGGTGGAACAGTGCTCCATGTGTGGTGAAATGAGTAAGAAAAAAGGAGAAATGAGTGGTGAAAGAAGGGAAAAGGCATCAGAGGTGGAAATGCCTTGAGTCTGCTCAGACAAGCAAACATCCAAGTCTGTATGAGTCAGAGGGCACTGCTCTGTGGCAACTGGAAGGCAGCTGGGGCCGGAAGATATATTTGGAGGTCACTAACTTCAGTACTTGACTGAAAGCAGGGCCAACTTTAAATTTAGGCTTTGAGCCTTGTGCCATTGTCTTGGTCTGCACTTATTGGGGCACTGAACTTGCCCACATTGTCCTCCCCAGCCGCAGTCCCATCTCTGTGCCCAGGGCATCAGTTTGTGCATTTCTGTGACTGCACTGAGTCAGGAAGCTTATTTGGCTAAAAATCCACCATTAAGTGACTTCAAGAGGAAATAATAACAACATTGGTGTTAACAACATCCTCTCCTGGTTTTTCCTGAAGGAAGCAAGGTGATGAGATGCAGTAAAGAAACAAGCCCTTTGCAAATCAAAAATTATCCCTTCTTCCTTCCCCTCACAGTGCACACACAGGTGAGTGATGTGGGAAACCTCTTGCATTTAAGCATGTGAGAAGTTTCATCAATTGAAATTGTGCTTTGGATGAATGGGCAACATAATCAGAAGCTACTAAATTCTTTTTACTTCCCAAAACAACACCCCCAAAAAATCTAAAAATGCCTAAGTACCTTTCTTGACAATGTCTCAAATTTAGGCTTCAAACAAAAATGTCATAGGAAAACAAACATCTGCTGTAATTTCTCAAAGCTCACTGAAAGCTACAGTTCCATTCAAATTCTGGATTTGATGTGAAAAATACAGGTAAAATATAAACCCTGGTGTTTAGTAAACAAACAAAAGCCTCACAAAACCTTTCTGTCACAGATCTTGCTTAGCTTTTCCATAGCCTAATATTAAGCTCAATGACAGCCAAAGTGTTTTCTGAGGTTTATTCTTTGGTATAGAAAAACCTTTAATTTACCCCCTAGGATATCTGAACTTGCAGTGGAGAACTGTCACATTCACTCTGATTCTATGTGTCAATCTGCTAACTCTCAGGCTGTTCAGTGCTTTATGCTGCTTATAAATAAAGTGATTTCTGCTGCTCTGCATCAGGTTTCTGAAGCACATACCATGATCATAGGACAATCAAACATCATGGGGATGAAATTTTAGCTATAGTACTTTGAAATCAACAACCAGCTCCAGTTGAGAGATCCTGCATTTCTGTTATTTAAATCCTTGGGTTTTTTCATTCCAACAAGAACAGTGTAATCAGAGGAAATGAGGGTGGGATTGGAGCTGGGGTAGTGTGTGGTGAAAGGAGAAGCTTTACGTGTAGTAAAGCTATACAAGATGGTATTTTGTAAATAGTGTGCAAAACCAGATATGGACACAACTCTAATTTTTGCTCTGTTCTTTGTCATTCTCTGAATGTTTGGAGTTTTTTTTCTGTGGTTTCTTTGTTTCTGTCCTTTCCTTCCCAAGCTTCTAAGTGAAGCATCAACTTGGAAGATTTTGAGTTTCTCTTTCAATATTTGTATGTTTCAGTGGTGCTGTAGATAGCCTAGTAGATTGGGCTATCTCAATAACATCAAGTGTTACAACGATAAATGGCATTCTGAAGTAACCCGTATTGTCTTTGTAGTCCATGCATTTTTCATGTGAACAGTTTCCTCAATAGAAAATGGTGTTTAGTAGCTTGGGGCCTGTGCAAATATAGAAAAGACGTGTCTTAAATTCTTCCTGCCTGCACCAGTTCTACCTTCTGTGCTTCCCCCACCATATACTGGATGAAGTCTAAAGGAGATGGACTTGAGATGAAAAATATATTTTTCTGAAGATTTAACTACTTTATTCACTAGTATTATTCATAATTTTATTTTATCTTTTTTTTTCCTCTAGAGAACTCATAGAGAATTCATCTTCAGCATTTTATTTCATCCTGTGTTCCATACTATGTAATGAACACTTCATTGGGGTTTTAAAATTTAGAGTCGTGAAGATGTTTGGTAAATTTAATTATATTTTAGTTCAGATTATTTTTCCAACTCAACTTTCCTTTTGTTTGTCATCAAAATATAGTGTAATATTTTAAACTGCTTCTCTGAAAGCAGAGGCATCTGTACTCTCATAGAACAATTGGCCTCTTAGGTTGATTAGTTCAAACCATATTCTGTACATAAATGTCTGGTTTCTAATTACTGCAGTAAATATATATTTTCATTTCAGATTTGTGAAATGTTATATTAATGACAATAATCATATGGTAAAAACCCCTCAAGTTTCTATTCTCATTCATGACTTCAAGATAAAAAATACCAATGCCATTGAAGTTAACATTAGATGCATGTACTTATGTGCTTGAAAAACAAGACACAACTTAGATTCTACAAAGGTATTAAAGAAAGTCACTTCTAATGGAGACAGATTTAGATGCAATACATGACTTCAACTGCAAATTGGAAGCTGGCAAGCTTTGGGATAGAGTATTTTGGAGGCAATAAAAGTTAAAAGCTTGAAGAACAACATATTAACTTATACAAACCCTGAAAATTACAGGTGTCAAGCATCACAAGTGTCAAACACCTCTAAAACATTCCCACTGTTGTAGAGCAAGGATTGCAGGGAGTGGTTGATGTGCTGAGTCAGCTGCTCCTTCAGTTGCAAACAAATTCATCATCCAGCTGATACCCTGACAGATCTGCACTCATGTAATGAGATTTCTGACAGAATTTGCAGTTTATTCTGTGTGCATGTTATGTTTTGAATTATAATCTAATATTCCTCAATTCTGACAACCCTTCCACTGAGGCTGTAGATTCTTACTTTCTTACTGATCAGTGATCTTCCGTGATAATCAGTGAATTACTCTGGCGGCTGATCATATTTTGCACTCTATACTGGATTATTCAAAGAAGTCTCACATAAAATGGTCTGCTTATCACCATCAATTTAAAGCAACAATAATGAACAGGAAACAATAAAATGCAATCAAATTCACTAAGGAGGTGCAATGTAGTTTTCTATAACTTGCTGAAAAACTTAGGTCGTGTGGGTGATGTAAATAACTTGGGAAAGTTTAATGTGCTGCAATACTCCCGGTATCTTAAATATACTTTTCTGAGCTAGAGATTAAATTTATCAGCAGCTATCCACCCAATTAAAGCTCTCAAGGTTCTGCTAAACACAAACAACTGCCTAACAACATTTCTTTTGTGTTTTGACTTTGAGAGTCACCAAAAGTACTGCATGTGACTTAGTGCATGGCACCTGAGTGCCATTTAAATTGTCCAAAGATGGATCATGCATTTTTAAACACTAAGTAGATGTTAAATAATAAAACCTGTTTTATTTTCCTTGTATACATCACCTAATGTATAATGAATATCTTTAAGGGCTGTTCTGTTGTGAGTTTGCTTAATTGGGCTACATTCTGTATAAAGAGCTTCATCTGAGATGTGTACTGAGCTTATGTGCAGCTGTGCTGAGCTTCTTGGGATTGCAGAATTTGCTATCTGTAGGGAAAATACCTCCTTAAAAATACATAATGCATGCCATTTAAATTGTGTTTAAATATGAACAAAATTAGGAACAGACACAGCTGTGTTTGAATATGCATTCTTTGTCACTATCTCACCCTGTAGGTTTATGTCTGTCTTCACTCCCATAAGAAAAGGGGAGTAGGATACATTTGCAAAGAAACTCTTTTAGTTGCTTGTTTAAAACACATTAACAGTTCTGCTAGTTTCTGTGAGCAAATTAAGACTTTCTGTCTTTGTCAACCCCAGCAAAAAACTTGTGACCTAGCCCAAAAAGTTTAAAATAAGCAAAAGGAAGCTAGTAGGTCTAGTGATGGTGAAAGTATTCCACTGAAATGCACTGCTTGGATAGTTCTTTTATGTTTACATTGGAGCCAGCATATTAGTGTAGCTATTGCTAATTGTATTTTGAGTCTGCACAGGGGTGTTCAAGGTCATATTTCATTAAGACATTAACAGATAATCGCTACTCCGAGGAGAGAACCATCTTAATGCAACTGATACCTGGTAAATGACAGCTAACACAGGAGTAGTTGACTGGACTAATGATGTTCTAATTCTCCCTGAGTTGTGTGAATGTTGATGGCTCAGTTCATTTTTCATTTCCCATTTTCGCTGCTTACTCTCCCACTCATTTCACAGTGAAATGTTTATTCAACCATTTCCTTATACCAGGGAATCTTACATGAAAGGATGTGAAGAAAATGTCATGTGAAAGGTCTGGAGATATCTTATGCAGCAGAAAGCTTTAGAGCAGTTAAGAGTTATTGCAGGCACAGCTGAGGCTTAAAAGACAAGACCTCACTGATACAGCTGAAATTAGCTTCTCTGAGGAGAGTGGGACAGAATTGCATATGAGGAGCTCTCCCAGCTCACTATGTTCAGGTACCAGCTTGAATTCAAATCTGGTGTGGGTCACAAGTTAAAATGAGTTTGTGCACCCTTGTCTCCAGGGGACATTTATCTATACACCAATGCCATCATGCAGTTTGGCAAAGCAGTAGTGTTAAAAAAGCTTTCTTAGGGACTGCCTGCCCCGTGTGTCCTTCTCTTGTTATGAAATCAGTTCTGAGTAAATCAGTCTCATTCATCAGGATGAAAAATTAAAAACAAACAAAAACCCAAGCTAAAACCAACCAGCCAAACAAACAAAACTAACAAACAAAAAAGGAAATAAATAAAAGATAAGAGTTGCCAAACAAGAATTGGGTTTTTTTTGTACACAATCATTCAGTGATTTCAATACATGTGTAATGTTATTTTCTTTTTTCATCTTGTCTTTATTAAGCACATCAGTCAAGAAGGAACATTAAAATAGGATTTTTTTTTATCTTTTCATTGTATCTTATCTTATTTTTGTACATTAAATCTCCTTTAAAATGTCCTGCAAGATTAGGAAGTAATAATCAGATTCCTCACAATAGTAGACTTTATTCCAGATATAATACAAAGACAACTGGTTTCATAGATTTATTTGCATACCTACTACAGGTATAATTTAAAATGTCCCCTTAACTATCTCTACAGTTTGTAGAGTCTGTTTAAATATTATTTAGGTTTTTATCTTTGCCAACTAGATGATTTCAGCAGCAAAATACCGTGACAGAAAACAGCAGCAGCTGGTGCTGTATTACATAGAAGGAGCTGCTGTGGCTGGGGTATGTCCCTGTCCAATGCTCAGGTGAGGGACAGATCCTTACACTTTCTCTGAGTGAGGTATCTGCATCCTGTCACAATGCAGTTCTTCCCTTCACTGAACCACGTGGGGTTAGATATCAAGGATATCTATCGCTGAGAGATTCAGGCATGCTGACATGTCCACAACATGCTCATAAAAACTGTGTAATTCAGTACCTCACTGCCAGTCTTTCATCATTATTCTGCTACTGGCTCCAGACTCCCTCTCAGAGGTGCCTGGTTCTCCCTTGCCTGTGAAGCAGCCACCACCTCTTTGCTTAGGAGAGCCAGAAAGCAGAAAATGCAGCCAGGAGTGAAGATAGGGTGCCAAGGACATCACCTGCACGTTGGTCAGTCAAGGGAGAGATGAGGCAATTACAAGTGCCATAGAGCAGAACACCTGTAGTGAAGTTCCAACAAAACAAATTTTGATCATCCTGAATCCTCCCACAGCTGAAACATGTGCATTTGTCTCCTAGATTGCAAGTGTAGCAGACTTTTTTTCCGGATTATCCAGTTTTTCTTGACTCCCTACAACTTCAAACTGTTTTTCTTCAGTGTTCCCACACTGTTGCATTCCAAAAATTGTAACATAGCTCCTAGCCCAGAGTTCAGCTGTTTTAGTGTTAATGAGGGTTGTGTGATTTGGGGGGTTCTATATTTTTTTTTAACATTTACCTTGAGTTAAATAGGAGAATGAAGGCCAGGGATGTGGGACATGCCAGATTTCAAAAGATGGATTTCACCAAGAGTTTTTAATTTGCCTTTATTACTACTTTTTTTTAAACTATTATTTGGCTTAGGGTACAGAGTTGCTGTAAAAAAAATATGTTTAACTAATAACTGGCTAACTTACCTCTCACAAGCAGGTGACTGAAGTTTCAGAAAATAAGGCATAAGAGATTGGTACAAGAAAGTATAACCACATGGGGAACTGAGAGTAGGGGTAAAAAAGAAAAATAAATTAATTGTTTGAATCTTTTTAAAAAGAAAAGAAGCAGCAAGGTACAAAGGTATCCAAATCCTGCCCGTGGTTAGGCAGCAGCAACTCAAATGAGCCAGAAAAAAAGCTCTGAGTGTGCATCCTTCTCCTTGCAGAGCCAGAAGTGACACAACAGGAGCATCCCTCATCTTTGCAGGTTGGATGCTATCCTGGTCCTCAGGTGTTCAGAGCATCCAGGAGCATAATTCAGTAGCACAACTTTTCTCTCTCTTCAGTCTTCACATCATGACACAAAGTCAATGTGTGGATTGATCACAAGGCTGCTGCTGTTAAAAGCTACCTTTGTTTATTTGTTTTCCTCAAGCAGATAGGTGCCCATGAGTGTTCTTATCAGCTCAATGAACTGCAGAAAAGTTTCAGGCATCATGACATTAAAATTACTTTTTCTTCATGATAGGAATTAAGAATTCTTAATACCATGCCCTATTATAATTGCTTGTATCTTGAGCTTACACTACCAGTACTTTTCCAAAAATAACATCAGGTATGTAGGAGAAAAAGAGAAACAAGTTTCCTGTAGTTATCAAGTTTCAGCTTTCTTGTCTATTTTTGATAGTCACTATTGCATTAGATTAGTCACAGGCACCACAGGAAGACATGAAGAACTGTAACATTTCACTCTAAGGAAGATGTTTGTGGTAGCTGAATTTTCATGCATTGATATTGGACTATGATACAGGTTTTATACCCTCATCTCTGTAATAAGCAAAGGGAAAGATCAAAGCTTTATATTTTTCTGAAAACAGAGGAGAAAGAAATATATAAAGGTTATTTTTGAATATATTACCCCCAAGTATTAATGTATGTTGTCTAAATGACAGGAAATGTCAACAAAAATTAATTAGAGCTGATATTTCCTTCCATTATATGGATCCAGTTGAATTGATACTTTTGTTTCTTCAGTTAGTAAAAGAGTTACTGTGAACAAAATAATAATTAAAAACTATTACTCAGAAATGCAGGTCAGCCACTGCTCTTTGACTAAGATCTACCCTGTTATTTCTTAAAGTAATAAATTACAGAAAAAGAAATGTGTGCTCGATATGTTACAGACCAACTCACCTCTCCTGTTTGAATCAAAATGGTTCATTTAGAAACAATGGAATTGGGACATACATTATGTAAATAAATAAAATTGTACGTATTTCTCCTGAGGTCTGCTTAGGTCACACCTGCCTTAAAATACAGAGAGCTTTAGCCTTACCCTGTTTGTATTACACAATAGGGAATGTCAGGCAATAATATATGCTGTGAGAAATAATGCCTAGATCTTATCTTGATGAACCTTAATCTATCAGAACCTTCTAAAGAATTCTTTCTGCCTGTTCAAATAGAAAATATTTTATCTTTACTTAGAATTAACATATTCTTATGCATGTGACTGTACTTGCCTAATTGGGCTGGAACAATCCTTTGAGTGGGTGCAGCACTCTTTGGAAAAAGAGGTGAACCCAGCTTGGAGTGGGCTCAGAGGAGCTCAATCCCCTTTCTGAGAAAACAAGTGAACTTTAGTTTTAGTAGTCATGAACTGCATTCATAAATTTAAACTTATTTTTTCTAAGAGAATTATCCCAAACCACTTCCAGTATGCTAGTAACAACAGCACTCCCTGCAGCCTGGGATCACTGGATGGGTGATTACACAATGGGGATACACAATGGCTGGGCATTAGTTGTCCCTGAGAGTGTTTAAAAAACCAGAAAATGCAAAAAACTAAATTTGTTTCTTCACCCAGAAGCTTGAAAAATGAGAAAGAATACAGTGTTTTGCATAAGTGTTTGCTATTGCTTGTTTCAGCCTGATTTTAGTAGGTTTAGGAACATGCTTAAGGCAACTGTTTCGTCAAACCAACAATTACCTCACACACACAAATCAAAGTATCATCATTACTGAAAATTTGACAGCTAAAAAACCAATTGGACGATTTCAGGTGATACAACTGTGTCCCTTCTGGTAACTGATTTTTTTCTCAGTATTCTTCCAATTTGAAGGTTTTGCTTATTTGGTAATAGCAATATAAACTGAAGTTTCATTGAAAGCAATTGAACTGATCTCATAGAAGGAACTACTACTTATGGAAATGCATGAGATTATTTCTGTCCTTTTATGGTTTTGTTCACTGGTTTCTAATACATATAACTTGAAGAAAATCCCAGTTTTAAAAATATCTCCAGTGTGCCATGATTCAAAAAATAGTTAAACATCTATTTCAGCAAAACACAGTTCTTGCTGAAGGTAATAGCTATGTGCTCTCTGAAATCTAGAGGGCAATATCTACAGTTTTATCTATCTTTCAGCCCACAATTTTAACTTACAAACCTAGGCATGAGGGGGTAACAAACTTCCACAGAAATGGGAAATGTCAAGCACTGATGATCCATGGCCAGCACAAGGTTTAGAACAACTGGAATTTTCACACTCATTCCATCAGTCTTTACTTGCAGCCTTAGTCTTTGGGCATTATCAACTCTGCAACAAATAGTGGTAAAATTAATCCAAACAAACAGGAAAAAATTCCTGCTAGACACTGTGGATGAAAGACATCAATGATAAATTGAGACAGTTAAATGGTTAAGATATTTACACTATGCTCTTTCTGCAGTGGTCTAAAAGAACCAGCACGTGGTTTTCTTGTTCTGTGGGTGTCAGCATTAGGATTACACGACTCTTGCCCTGCCCTCCTCTAACTACATCTACGAGCTGTCGCTTGAAGGTAATTGTGTGTTATTAGCTCAAGTGTAGATTTGATACTAAGTCAGATTAATCCCATCCTATACCATCATTATTTTTTAAAAATCAATATCCCATTGAAAGGAGTGCATTTTTTATGCTGGTTTTTTTTTAGTTTATCAATAAGTAGGCTTAAAAAGACGCTGAGCATTTGTGTACAATTCATAAGTGTTTGGAAAAAAATTAAATGCAAAAATAATGATGTTTTTGTATGGAATGATACTTCCCTAAAGCAGGTGAGGGTTTCTTGGGCATTTTGAAATGTTTGTCCCACATTGATATGTGCTACAGAATACTAGATAAAGTAAACAAATATACTAAAAGTTCATTATTTGAAATGGAAAGCCTACAATTCTGATGTCGTGCTTGTATATTACACCAAAAAGCTTGTAAATCCAGTCTGGCAAATCTTCAATGATAAGTATAAAATGTGAAAAGAGGAGTAAAAGGTTTGAACCTGGGATGGTATAAATCATCAGTGTAGTTTAAGTACCATAGCATTTGATGCAGTGGGCCAGCTTTGTCTTCAGTGTGTGAATGGGAATGAAGTTATAAACATTCATGTGTGCATCTCTAAAGCTGGATTAAGCCCTTGATATTGCCTTCACCTACCAGTGTGTGGCTCACTAGCTGTCTCAAAAGCCATAGTGCTGTGGAAATCTGTTGGTGCCGTGTCAGTGCCGAAGGGGCTGTGTCGTTTGTCCTCTGAGGACTCGTGATGCTCTGAAGAGAGACAGCTTGCTGCTCACTATGTCATCCAACATAAAGGCAAATGAAAGGCCCGTGAAGACACTAGAATAAAATAATACCTGTTGCAGCTTCTGATAAGACGATCAGCGGCAAATGACCAGCTCCTGAAAATAATATCCAAAAAATTAATATCTGGTATATTTATGGCTAAAAGACTCTTTCTCAAGTTCTAGATTGGTAATAGGCAATGCTGAGGTTTGTGTTTGCCTGGCAATTATCTTTTTTAATTTTCTTCTGCAGCAATTTGCAGCTTACTATTCTTTTTCACTCTTTCACTCTTTCTTACTTATAAATAATTTTTCTGCATTTTGCTGTAGAAGAGATAAATTAGTAATTTTTTTTCTTACATTAAGGGGTGGCATAATCTCTCTGATTCTTTTTACTCATGGAGGCTTCTTTTGCAGCAAATTTTAATAATCCCGTTGAAGCCTCTGAACTTCCATGTTCTATAAAGTCTAGTCAATTTTTTATTTCACACCATCATGCTTAATCTTTTTACTGCTAAAAATTGTTCCACTTTGGTAATGGGCATGTCAGTCTTCATCACACCAGTATGTATTAGCTCTCATTTCCAGTGCTCATGATTGACTTGTCATAGTTTCTTCTTTTTATCTTAGAAGCAATCTGCCTTTTTCACTTTTTATCATATATAAAGCCATTTGACTATTTTTATCTTGAATTAAATCAGCGGATGGGATAGCTGGCAGATAATGATAGCTGAGTTTTTCATTCGATAATGTTGCATTTTAGAGCACTGAAGAATGAAAAATAATGGTTGGGGTCCTCCATAGAAATGCACGCATCTAAAAAAGAGAAAGTGGGCTGAAACCTAGATAGAGCAGTGTTTGGTACCTAGAAATGCATCCAAGAATGTAAAGTTGTAATAAGATAAAGAAAAGTTATAGATTGTCCTGTTATTTGTTCCATATTCATCCAAAAAAAAAAAAAAAAAGTAAAAATCTGATGGACTGTACAAGATAAAAGGCTTTATTTTCAATACCTAGAGTATTGAAAATTCTCATTTGGCTTCTAGCTGCAACTACAAAAGGCAATGGAGTCCATCAGGTTCTCGGTCATGTTTGAGTCATCTGGTGTGGGTATTGTGGGTGCTCAAGGCATAAATATGGCACTAGACACCAGTATTTAAGCAGGTGAATCCCTTAACTTTTTTTCACCTGTCATTCTTGCCTTCAAAGACTTCAGAGTCTATTTTTTTTCCCAACAATCTGGCAGAGTGATGAAAAACCCAAGAGGTACCATCTTTTGTATAACTTCAGTGAAAAATTGTCATCCACGTAGAGGAGAGACTCTTTGGCCAAGGAAAAGCAAACCTTGAGGGGCAGCTGCAGTCAGCATGGAGGCATGGGATGGTCTGACAGCACCCAGGAGCTCAATGGCTTGAGTCAGTGGGGACATGGGCAGGACCTGGAGGGAGCTCGCAAGGTTTCACATCAAATCCTTCTGCTGAAGTCGGTGGGAGACCAGCGCAGCTCCGGAAATCCTTCTGAATTCAAGGACTGTGTTTTGTCTGAAGATGAGTAAAGTTGCTCTTAAATAACTCTTCCCCGAGCTATGTGGTTAGACTTTATTTCCCACATTTAAATTTCTTTCTTTCACTTCAAACATTGTATGAGAGGATAACTGCAGCAGACAAAAATGTCCAAATGTCCAAATATGAACTTAAATTGCAGTCTGTTCACACTGTGTGCATCAACATTTTCCTTTTCATACATTTTCTTTGTAGATATGTACTTCTTATTTGCTTTTATTTAATTTTCTTTTAACGATTTTTCTCTAGTACATTTTCTCTAGTACAAGCATGAGCTTTCTATTGCTCTTTCTAAATGGAATGCCTAAATCTCCTTGCTGTAATTTGCACAATACTCCAAGGCATCAAAGCATTATTTGGTCAGCTTTGCTTTGTGTTTTTTCTGCACTCTGCTCTGGGGCTGGTATCAGTTTCTATTAAGAGTGTCATTGTGAAATACTCTACCACCTAGGGGTCCTAAGTTTCAGGTAGCACACAAGAATACCTTTTTACCCATTGTTGACAGTTTCAGTGTTTTCAGACTTACAACTCAGTGTCATACTGATGAAAATATATTCCATAATAGAAAACTTGCAATTACTCTCTATATGACAAATATTTCTTATGCAACGATTTGTGATAATTTCTTGTTACTGTGCCTTTATTATGCATTCCACAGCTTGTGGTTTTGAAGGACTCTAACATTTATTCTGAAAAAAAAATTTCGACACCTAAATTTACGTCTTTGATCCCATTGGACAATATGCCATAAATATTGATCTGAACAACTTGCTGTTTGTACAGAACACTGGAAAATTCAGCAGGGACACTACGTGTTTTGTCTTCCACATTAACTTGTCCATGTATTGTATTTCATTGGCTGCTAGCAAACCAGAAGCTTTCGGAAGAAGGTTTTAGGTGTTTGACTGCAAGATTATATGGATTTAGAATTCCTGAATATAGGCTTTTTAAATTCCGTAGCAGAATCTAGAAATCTTTTCATTGAATTTAAGGGCAACAGGGCAATATTCCAATTGCACCCATTTATTAATTTCTTAAGTGGTTGCACTCTAACAACAAATATACACTGTCTTAGAAAAGATGGGAATTAATGCACAAATAAAATATACCTTTCTGTCTGATAGTTTCTCTGCTGATACTGGAAATGTAAAAGGGCAATAGAGAGGGATCAGTTTGGTTATGGGACAATGAGTGGGTGGAATAATTTGGCCTGCAGTTCTTGGATTATTTGTAAATTTACTGCAGATTTTTTCCTTTACAAAAAATGAAGTGCCAATAGATTTTTGGGTTATATTCCTAGAAAAAATCTTATACAGAAGCATGCAGCAAAAGACACACAGATTTATATTTTCAGCGTTTGGCATAGATGTTTTTGTGTTTCAGTGCTGAAGTTATTAGACAGAAAGCTTTTTCCTAACTAGATAATGAAGTAATAAATTATTTGTTTGTACTTTTTTTGGAGAATATTGGTAGCATTCTGCCACTAATACTGTTTGCATATTGCTCTGCCTGTCTGCCATTTGGAACCAGGTCTTTGCATTATCACAGTCTCAGGATACTATCTTCAGCAATAGAGACCAAGTAAGAAGTTCAAAGGGGTCTAAAGACATTTTATGGGTTTCTTTGCCAGTGTTTAAACTTTGAAATGAAAATAGAGTTTTGTTTTAATAAGAATACTTATGCTTTCTTACTAATTTTTTTTTTTTTCATTTAGAAGGAAGTTTATTGTGCTGAGAAAATTAATAAATATCTGTTGTCTGACAACTGGCTTGCAGCCAATGAGGCCTTAGGGAAATACTTGGGTGCAAAATCTCAATTAGGTGGCTTTATTCCTGTCATTAAACAATTTTTCAAAAAATAAAATACTTTCTACCAGTTTTATGCCTCTAGTATCTTCATTTATTGTGATCTGGACTCTCAGAGTACTACAGTGTCTTGCCTGTAACTGCTTATGTAAATTTTTGCACAGCCCTTATATGTGCTTTGTCTCTGATGCCAAAGATACATCTAATTTTTAAAGAAGAAAAGGAGGGTAGCCTGCAAGTCCTTTAGGTAAAGAGGATGTTTCTTTTGCTGTGCAGGTATATCTCCTGATGTGCTGGATGGAGTTTCTAATAATAATTGATACCGATGCTTTTGATTTAAAAATGTCCTATCCATATGAAAAGTAGGCTGGAATGGAGTTTCTGGCTTTGAAACCACTTATTACAGCAAGGCCTGAATTCAGTGTTGACACTGCTCAAAACAGTAGGCTGCAATAGATGAGAAGCCTGTTGTCTCACCCTGTAAGAGGATCTACTGCTCATTTATGCTCTCCTTTCCCTCAGATTTTGGTAGTGATGGGGTAATTTTCTTGTATGAAGCTGTCAGCCCTGCTAACTTCACTTAGCATTTTATAAGTCAATCTTTAGGATATTATTTCTTTGTCTTCATTCAGTGTACTTTAACAGAAGCATTTTTTTTCACCTTCTGTTATTATAAGAGGGCTTTCTTGCTTTATAAATGAAGAAATAGAGTAAGGACTTTCCTTCTGGCACTGCCACTGTGTGTCTACTTTGCAAATAGCTAAATTCCTCTCATGGGCTTTACATAAAATTAGTGGGAACATTTTTAGCATTTCCTTGCTAGAATACTGTCGGTCATATCATTGTCCACCTACTAATTAAAAGGATGTGTGATAATGACGAGACAAATCTCAAAGGTAATTCTTGAATTGGGATAGGTCAAGACCCCAAAATGTGTTCTTTTTAATTAAAGCCAAAATCTTTATGAATATTTAATAAGATATTTCGTGGAGACCTTGTTAGGACTCTATCTTTTCTTAAGGAGAGGAGAGGAGCAGTCTGCCTCAATAGACCAGAACAGAAGCTGCTCTTGAAGTTTCTTGAATCATTCTAGGACATTTTAAAAATACCATCTATAACACAGAAGTGGTAAAGGTCAGTAAAGTGAAAAATTAAGGTGGAAATGGAAAGACCACATCCTGTTGTTGTGATCAACAATTTAGTTTAGGTTCATTAATGTAAGAATTCAAAGAATTCTTTTTTTTTTTTCTATTTTTCCCCAAATCAGCTCAAGCATCCTCAGATATGTGGATTTTATTTTCCTCACTCTTACTTGGTGGATATTCCATTTACACCTTTAACCTATGCCCTGAATTTTAAATTGTATTGCCAACCTGGAGCATGAGTACCTACAAATAAGCATGAAGAGGCTGAGTGGCACGAGGTTTAAAAGAAAAAGATGTACTTAATAACCTCATATCATTGCATTTGCCTCCAAATTTTTGCTCCTTTTCAACTGATTCACTTCTGTCACCTTTAATAAAGGAACAGAAGTTTATTCTTTTTCTTTTTAAATTCAATTCACTGTAATTCATGCTTGATTCCCTAACTTTAAGTGTTGCCAGAGTTATGACAAAATTTGGAGGTTGGTAGGGGTAAAAATCTTTTTTTATTTGTAAATTTTTTGTTTGTTTTTTATTCCAAGAAACCATAAGGAGAAAAATTCTTTTAAGAGTCAGTCCCTGGGCCATTGATATCCTCTTAAGTTTGACAAGGGTATAGGGTAATGGTTTCTGAAACCACTGTGCCTTTTGAAAATAGGTATTAGAAAATAAATTACCAAAACATCGTTAAGGGCAGAACCATTTCTGTTATAAGGTATAAACTTGTGATTAATTGTTTCATTGCTTATATGTAAAATTATCTTTATGAAATAGCATTGTAGCATCATAATAATCCTAAATGTTGAGTTAGGAAGTGTCTTGTGAAAGAGGAATTTCGTATAGTGGTGAGCACAGCACCATTAGAATGTTACTTCTGAAAACCAACTTTTCTATCATGACTTTTACATATTCCACTCATTCAAGTGTGAAGTTTGGAACTGCATAAAGGCATGCTTTTCTAATTAGGAACAGATGAGAAACTGATTAGGAACAACTTGTATTTTCTCCATGGTATAGCTACGTAACTATAGGAGCACAAAAATATTCCTTTGCCTCACGGCAAACAGTGCTGTTGATTCTCAAGTGTGTGCTGTCATTTTGCATGAATTTGTCTTGTTTATTAATGAGAACCAAAAGGGAAAAGAATGTATCCAACAAAAAAAAAAAAACAAACCCACAGAAAAAAAAAAAAACCACCAAAAAACCCATGGCCAACTTGGTGGAGTGCAGGTACTGAATCTCTGTTCCCTTTCTTTTCAAATGAAAATAATGGATGTGGCATGGTGTGGGCTCGGCACGGCTGCTGTAGCTTGCCCTGTATCGGTCCCTCCTAAGACAGCGATAACTGGTTCACTCCAGTCATGGGCTGCACAATTCTCTGAAGTGAGTGCTCATGAAAGCATTCAGAAATCAAAAAGGGAGTAGATTAGCTGGTATGGGACTCATTTAGCATTAAGGATGCAAGAGAAAAGATAGTCAAAGAAACTGATGAGAAATGTGTAAGTGAGGCCATTGAGAAATATCTGTGCATACCATTTTAATAATAATAATTTAAATAATTTTAATCTCTTTCTTTATCTTGTATTTTCCTTCACCCTACCTGAATTTGGCTGAATGGAATTAGAACAAAAATTGCTCCCAATCCTTTTTATCAAGAGGAAATGTAGCAGATACCTGGGAAGGAGATGGAGACCTGAACAAATATTTAGTGGCTTTTCCCTCCTATGCTCTGCCAGTTTCCACAACCTTAAGGTCTTTTAAAGTTATCCTGCTTTCCAGAGTGTTTCCACCAAGTTTGTTAAAGTTTCCATGAAACAACATGAAAAGCAGATGATGACCAGTAATGCTTGGCTCTCTGGACTTCACTCTCAAAACTCTTGAAGACAGTGCCTACTGTCCTCCTTTTCTAGTCCAGGGTGTTTTTGATGCTCCTTAGTTACAGCTCTCCCCAGCAACAGAGCTGGAACGAGCTTCAGGCCCCATACTGGGCTGAAGAAACCCCGAAGGCAGGTAAAGTACAGACAGTTTTTGAATAAGCAGGAGAAAGAAAAGCTTACTGGAAAAAGAAGCTGCAGGAAGGTCCCAGAGAAGGTGGGATAAAAATTCCCATGTCCCATGTTATGTGGCATATCCTGTACAACGATTTTAGAAGAAAGTAGGTCAGATTAGTGATTTAACTGAAGTTTAAGAAAGGATGAAGACTTACAAGTACTGGAGATGATAAAAATTTTTATTCTCTCTTGGGTCAAATACTATAATTATTATAATAAGACAAGCCGAAGTTTAGTATCAAATTAATAGATATTAATCATTCTATATTAGCATATGAAAACCGATAATCCATCTCTCATGTATCCCCTTCTACTCAAACTCATACTCCATTCTCTTCCCTACCTCTTTCCTCTTTTTAATAATCTTAGTTCACAAAAATGACCGAGGAAATGCTGACATGCTTGTCTTCTGAGTTGACCTTTTTTTGGGGGGGGAAGGAATTTGACTAGCACAGAAAGCTTTCTGCTGTCAAACATCATATTAGATATCTTACTCTTGATTACAAACCTCCTTAAATCACATTAAATTGATTTTTTTTAATGGTCTCAATCTAAAATTGTTTTCCCAAATCTAGACTAGTTTTTCCAACTCTTTTCTGGTTGTTCTCTCGTTTGTCAATGTCTGTGCTAAAGCATCAGCAGAAACCAGATGTGGTACCACCAGAGGAAAGTTCATTAGTGCTTCAGATAATAAGCCAATCTTCCTTCTCTTTCTATTCTTTCCGTAATAAATACTCTATAAAATCAGAAGTTAAATATTTTTAATTACAATGGTTTGTACAACTGGACTGCAAAATACATATAGTCAATTAGTGTACTAGAACTAATTTTTTGGGTAATGGACAGCTGTCAGTGAGGCACTATTTTGGAAACAGTTTTCTCTCTGGATTTTTGAGAAATCCCAGAAAATTTTAAAGAGGAATGTCCAGTGGAAATGTAGCTTGTACTACCTTTACAAAGGTGATACAACACTCGTGTAGCCAGATTAGCATTTCCTGTTAATACAGCCATGAGCCAAATGTCCCGACCGCCGCATTTTCACATTCTTAGTAGCTGATCCTTCATATGGAAGGATCATGAAAACGCTTTGGTTTTTTATTTCCTTTTAGGAGTTACTTTATTCCACAATGTAAAAGGAAAATTAGTTCCCTCTGATTCCTCTACATATTCATATTTTATGCTGTTTTTCATTGTCCTTTTCTATATACGTCGCTACATGTATTGTCTCCAGTGGGAAGTCTCCAGATAATGCCACAGGAGGGTGATGTGTCTGGCCCCACTTTGAGCAGAGAGGTGTCTCTGGGATGCAGGTGTTGGTGGGGAGGTTTCAGCATATATAGAGAAGAATTTTATGAAGTCCAGAGACACTAACGTATCCAAATGAAAAATATGCATCCATAGCAATTTGATGTTTATGGCACCTTTTTCATCCCGATGACATTGCAGATTATGAATAGAGAATAAATTGCTGCACCTACACCGACACATGATGTGCTTCAGGGCTGTAAACATCAGCTGTTGGGTAAGGGAGCATGAAGTGAATAACTCTATATCTAATTAACACAGGAAGAGGCACTCAGTTAGTCAGAATGTAATATGAAGCTGTTTTAATTTTGTTTCAGTTAAGTTAAAAAATGTGCTGTCTGTAGAAGCAAGATCATAGCAGATAAAATAGTGATGATGGATTGCTTACATTACTGAAAATATTTCTATGGTTATCTTTAAACAGATTTTATCAGAAAAAGTCATATTTAATTCTCTGTTTAATAATATTTGCCTGTACAGTCAGATCCTGATTATTTTAAAACCTAATAAGGTAAACATTCTTCCTTGAGATCTAGAACTGTTCTTTTTTTTCTAATTCTAAATTAGCTTCTCCCCCCCCACTTCATCTTAGAAATCTTTTACATAAGCAGAGCCCTGATTTTCTTGGAGACCACTGATTTTAAGGGTCTGTTGGTTATTTGTCTTCTTGGTTTTTTGTTCTCTTCATAGGCTTTTGTAAGTCTGTCAGCTGAGGCTAAGACATTTACTAAGAGGTAATAATGACTTTGAGATAAATTATTAGTTATTAACTATTTGATTCCTTTTTACTCATTGTCTCCCAGAATAACATTAAATGGCAAAAACATTTTTTTTATCAAAATTTGTTAATATTTCTTACCACAAGGGAAAGAATGTGTTAAGATGATCATGCTGACTGCAAAGTCTTGACTAAATACTGATTTGTATATTACTTTACAGTTTTAACCAAGTATTCAATATCTGAGAGGCTTTAATCACAAAGAGATCATACAGCATTCTCCTTGTCTGTTATAAATGTCCTTGTCATACTTTTCATATGAGTTTCCTGGCATAAATGTAGTGTAAAAATAAAACTGGCTCTTGGTGGAGATTCTAACAATTTTTAATCAATGTTTCAGTGCCCCTTCAGGGGATAAAGTGAGTTCTAATACCACAGAAGACTGTGCATATCAGAAAAGAGCTCTTGAACCTCACTGTTTTTTGAGGCTCAGTGTAGACAGCAAAGTGGTAGTCTGAAGTATTCATGGTGACCTCTGACACTTAGAAAACAGCTACAGTATTTAGGACTGGCTGCTATTTTTGGACATTCTTATCTATGATGATTGTAGCTGAAGAACATGAGTGTCTGAAACAGAACTGCATGTCCCTAAAAATGACAGCTTTCTACCCAGAGGCAGATGACCATAGCTGTAGTGAGAATACAAGGTAGTAAAGACTTACAATGAATCCTAAATTTGAAGTTCTCCCTTGAGTGATATTAGAGGAAAAAAACAAGAAAATGCTTTTCTTGCTGCCTGTCTGTCTTGATACTTCTTCTTCTGTCAAAAGTTAAACAGCAAGGCCTGGGGTGGGGATAGGCTGGGATACGCTGTCCCTAAAATTTAATATAACTAGACATCTGGATGACTTTCATGTGAGTTTCTGCTGGCTTACAAAGCCATGTGCTTTCCTTAAGAAAGGTCTTGAAAATAAAAGTCTAGATAGTCAAGCTTTGGTTCAGTTTGCAATGATTATTCACCATTACTTTTTACCTCTAAAGCATTTAACCAGTTGTCTGCTACAAGCAGTAGTGGTGAATTCTGGTTGTGTGTTCCACCATGGGTAAGGGAGAGGTGATCTGTGAGTCCAGTGCCATACCCTGTGCCTCTCATGTGATCTGAGTCCGACAGCGTTGTTCAGGAAAATGGATGTCCGGATAATGTAGCAGACTTTCTATAAATTTCTCAACTTGGTATTATTCTGAAAATAAATCTAGGGTGTGAGAAGTTAACTAGTGGCATCAGTAGTGCAATGGCTTCTTTAGCATTGTTTGTCAGTGTGTGGGTATATAATAATAGATTTGTCCCTCAGAAACATGGATGTTTTCTCTGATAAAGGTCTTAGCTGTGCTCAGAAGCAGAGGCAGAAGGCTTGCAAGCATTCAGGCTGCCCGCAAACTCACATTTTCCACTTTGCTAAAGATTGAGCAGGGATGCTGGACCAGATGACCCACGGTGGTCCCTCCCAACCCAATCAATTCTGTGATTCCATCTAATCTGCAAAATTATAGTTCCTTTCCATGGAAAGAAATGTTTGGAGGAGGGACTAGTGTTTGTTAATTTTACCCTGATAGGGAGTCAGAATATGACTGAAGCACTCTGCAGAGAACCTAAAATATGCTCCAGTCTAATGAAGCAGAGGAGGCTCCAATAATATAGAAACATCCTAGTGTGTTCCCACAACAGATGCTGTGGAGTATAAAATACATTATTTTTGTTGTTTACTACCTGTAATATCTCCTAGAGCTCTTTGTGGAGACGCAACAAAAGTTCTTGAAGGAAAATTGTGATTTCTTAGAGAAGGAAAAGATTATAGCAACCTGGACCTACAAAGAACATTATCTCTTCGAGCCCTTAAGAGTACAACCTCCATATATGAAATAGTTCCAGGATAGTATTTTTCTACTGTTGTTGTTTTTCCAGGACTTTTCAGAACTGTCACTGTCTGCTCACATGGTTGTCAGGAAAGGAGTCATTTGGTGCCATGTTGCCAATATTCAACTGAACTGCTGTTAGGCTTTTTGGGTTCTTTGACTTTCTGTTTACTTGGCTTGATTCAGTATTATAATTTGATATTGGTAAGATCCAAATAATTTCAAGGGCTTCTAGCTGCTTGACAGTGCTAGTTTTGCAAATGAACCAGAGAATGGTTTGATGGTTGATTTTATTTATGTGTGGATCAGGGGTTAGATAAATAAGTGTATCTCTGGAGAATTAAGGTGCCAACACACATTCTTTTCTTGGAGCATAGATTTTATTTTGGAAGGCTACAATATTTTGTGTATGTATTAGAATATTTGATCAATACTTACAGATCTATAACACAGAAGAAGTCGAATTAACTCATCCTGTTATTATATTTTGCTGTATTTTCTACGAAATATGTGAAGAATTTATATCAGAAAACAATGTGCTGCATTTTTATATTCCAGGAATTCTATTTCATTTTTAATTTGATTGTTATTTTTTTGTTTGTTATGGGATTTGGTTTTTTTTTCTTTGTTCTTGTGTTTGGTGGTGGTGGTGGTTTGGGAATTGGGTTTTTTCGGTAGGGAGAAGTTTTACAGCAAATCGGGGATTTCAAACTGCAATTCCTTTCTACCACCACATGCACCACATGCATATGTGCAGATATTTCTACTCTAATTCTGGGGAAAGGTGTCTATTTTTATATTTTTAATCTTAACAGAATTATACAATAGTCTTAATGAAATTATGCAGTCTTGATTTTGTAAGTGTATTTTTGTCTGCAGGGAACATAATGATCTGCCACGAGATGGAGTATTAGCTCTGGATTTCACATATTCTCATATACCCTTCAGTAACTGGAGACACAGCTCATGTATTTGAAATGTAAGAGCGAAAGTGGCAAGGCAAAATTTAAACTACTTACTTATATGCTTGACTAGTTAGTGCTTAACTAGTGCTTAACTTGCTAGGCAACATGGGAGACTAGGGAGTGAAGTTAACCAGAGGTGATATTGCTTTATATTGGAATCATTTGTTTATTTGCTCTATTCATTTTATGGTTAGTTTTAAGCAAAAATGGGTAGCTGAAAATGTCTTTATTCATTCCTTATAGACTACAATGCAGAGCAGAACACTTGGGAACAGCAATTATGGAGCTGAGGCTCTAGCGCAGTTCATGTTGTTAGCTTTAGTGACTTCATAGGTTCCATAGGAACGTCAGCAGGAAGGGTGGCTCCTCAAACTGGTTGTTCTCAGCAAAAGCTTGCTCAGCTCCTCACTCTCCTAGATCTGCATGTTTTACTGTTGCTGCAGGGGATGTCATGGCTTTTGGTCTGTTTCTCATTTCCAAAATGAATGTGCTGGCTTTGCAAAGCATCTCCCTGGAGTCTGACACCTCCCGTCTCCCTCAGTGGGGCTCACGTTGAGCTGCATCCCACAGTGCTGCTCTGGCTGCCCACCTCTGCCAGCAGCAAAGAAAAACTGTGATGTTCAGGGTCCACTGAGGCAGACTTCAGCTATCACAAGATATATTTCAACTAGGAATTGAAGCAGACATGGCGAAGAGACCATGGGAACATATAGAGCTGTCTGGGGCTCCATAGGTGAAGCAGCTGAAGCAGCTGAAGCTCCCCACATCTGTAGATCCTTGGCTCTTGGAAGCTTTCTCTTTGCTGCTTCAAGCCTCTGATGGCAAAGGAGTGGGTCAGAAGCCACACAAGAGAAACTAACACAAATTTACAATTTTCTCTTCAGCCAGTCATTTCTGTACGAGAAGAAAGGGCACAGAGCTCAGACTGTGCATTGTATGATTGACATTCAATGACAATCATTTAGTTGATAACTCAATCCATTTCAATGTGTGCCTGACATAAATTAACTGAGTCTTTCTAAATGGATTATAAGATACATAATGCCAAAAAATCATGGCCTCCCTTTCTCACCATCTCACCAGCAGTGATGATCTGTAGTTTTGAGAGCAATGGTGGGAGGCTCTGCTGTTTACTGTGCATGGATCTCGATGGGAATAGGGCTCTTACAGAGACCTCTTGCTTGTCCCCATTGCCCTCCACCACCACTGGCTGAATACTAGTCTTGCTAGGAATCACTTATGTTCACAAGGCTTTTTCTGCCACAAATAATAGTAACTTTTCCTGGGTGAAGTTCAGCCATGTAGGATGGATCTGGTGAGATTTGTATAATCCTTCTCTAAGGGCAAATGCTTAAGCTACATTTTAAAACTAATTTTCTAAGAGAGCATTGCCTGAAGTGGATTAAGTAGTGGTAAAGGGAAAAACAGAGAAAAAAAAATTCCCTAGTATAGTGTTCTAGTAGCCCCATTTGGATCAGCTTCAGTATGCAAATGGAGTTTTCATTCACTTGTGTTATTTTACATGAACTTACAACTTTTTTTCCATAACACATACATTGCTTGCTTGTTTTAGTGCATGTTTACCTTTGCTGCCACTCTTTTTCTATGTTGCTGGCAAACAACTGTATTCAAGACTGCAGTAGCTTAGTCTCTTTGATCATTTATATATTACGGAATCTTTCACGATTTTTGATATAGAAAACATAGAAATTCCTTACATTTATCATCCAGCTTTGTTCAAAGTGTTCTCCTTAGTAATTCATCAACACACCTGAGATGTCTCACAGGTATGTGAGGCATAAAACTCAGGTGTGATTTCTATGTAACCTGTCCCTAAGAAATAAACAGTTCAACATTGTAATGTAAAGATGGCAGCAGCTGATGTGCTTATTTTGTTTTCTTATTTATTTCAGTAGCACAGATGCAAATCTTGTAAAGTATCAGAAGAGTTGTTAGATGAACACTTTATTACTCAGAGCCTTTCCACTCCATGTAATTTCAATTTTAAAAGTGCTGAGTGAGACCTAGTGCAATAATTAAAAAGACATAATTTATAATTATGAAGAAGCTGATTAAACTAGCACAATAAAGTTAGCATCATAAAACTTGTCTGTTCTGTTCAGCCTGGTTTTTTTTCTGTGACATCACATCTTCATGTTTTCCATGTTCCAGTGTTTTCTGGAATCTAAAGACGAACAAGTCAGATAATTCCACCTCTGAAGCATAGATATCACTGGTTTTTTCCTCTTTGGATAAAAGCTTCCTGGAGAAGCTGGCAGTTTCCTTTGGCTGAGGTTGTGCTCCACATAATTTTTATGTCTATTTTTCATCTCAGTAGTCATAACTTCAGACCTGACTCCTTTTTTAAACTATTGTATAGAAAAAAAACCCAAGGAAGCTGATAGAAAACGGTTTCAACTTTGTGCTACAGTATAAAATGGTGTTAGGATTTGATGCCTTAAGTTACAGAAGAACTTTTTTGAGGAACTGGACACAATTTGGATGGCTTTCAAAGCTTTAGGGCACCCTGGACTCATGTTAGCTTCAATTAAAACTCTAGACTCATCACTTTGTAATAATTGTTTGATGATGGTGCTTTTGAAAGCTGTATTCAGGTTGCCATAAATCTCACATTCTAGTTTTGTCTTCTTTTGTTGTCCGAGGGGAAAGGTTTCCTACAAATGGCCTGTGGAACTTACGAAGCAGTAGGAAGCAAAATTTCACATCTGATTTTTTTGTCCTGCAAATTTCTAATTTCATTTGAGGTATAGCACCAGTAGGAAAAGTGAACATGCAATAGTGCAATCTATCTGGTGCAGAAGAACATCTGCATCTTTTAGTTCCACAAGTGGCATATATGATTTCTTTCTGCTGTGTGTGTGATTGCTTCTGATACCATGAGGAACAATAATATTGGTAAAAAATACATTTCAACATTTATTTTAAATTTTTTTTCATGTATAATATGTAGAATGTTTTTATAGAATAGTCCCTAATTATAAATTAGTTACTGTATTATTATTTTTTCTGCAAAGACTGAGATAAACGTGTATTGAAGTGAGGAATTTTCTTCCTTCATAAAACTTGTATGTATGCTAGTAGGACTAAAAGCCATAGTTTTAGGTGAGAGCTGAATGTGGAATTTCTGTTTCCCTTTAAGATATTGAGGTATAATATATAAGAATTGAGAACTGGAAACTCTGATTGCATTCAGAGTATTTTATTTTAAAAAAAATTGATTTCAGTGAATACAGTAACGGTGTGTAAAAACTAGAAACTGTCCCATTTGTATTTTAAAAAAAGATTAAATATTAAGCCCCAATCATAATATGAACTTTTAACTTTTAATGAGCCCCCGAGTTTGATTCTGTTCTGAAGTTTCTGCAGCATTCCTGCCTGTGTCAACTAGCAAAAGCAAATGTAATGAAGAGAAGCTTGATGTATGACTTGGAAGAGAAACAAAAGTATCCCCATCTAGAACTAATTAGAATTATGACTCTGGCAATACTTGCTCTGCCCAGTCCTCAGGGGAAAGAATGATCATAAAATGCACATATAGAGTATGTGTATGTGCACATGATGTGCCAGCAATCTTCTATAACTTCTGTTGAAAACTCCATACTGCCAGGCTATAAAACAAAGCAATCACATGATCTAAAGGAACATGTAGTTAGAAACATGCACAGTTGCTCCTGTCTGTAAATACAGCTCCAAACACTGGGCAAAAGATGCAGCTATAGTAGATTTGTTTGTTGAAATTTTTGGGACAACACCATTTAGCATCAGCTGTAGTTTGAACTCAAGAAGTCAAGACACTATCACCATTTCTGCAGTGAAAGGGATTTTCAGCAAAGAATTAGAAACAATACACTAAGTCAAGTGGAAATTTTTGTTATAGCTCTGCATGCTTCCAAATGCTAATATCTCCTTATTCAAAGGATTGCTATTCCCAAATCATTTGTTGTGTCAGAGTGATAGAGGGTTATTGATTGCTTACAGGCTAATCTCGGGAACTGTAAATAAAGGCTTTTTAAAATCAGAACAAGTCTATCTTAGAGCCTATGAAAAGCAGTTTAGGAAAATGCTTGTTCTCATTTCAGTATACCTTTCAGTTTTATACATTCCTTTTCTTTCTTTATTTGCATGTCTCGAGCAAAGTTTTTATTCAGACAAGCCACATGTACCTGTCCAAAATAGATCAAGAATATTTTCCTCTTTATTCAGTCTTTTCTTCCATGCATATGGAAAAAAAACCTCTGTACTCTATAATCTATGTTGTTCTGCTGATAAATTTGCTGGAAATTCAGTAGCTTTGATTTTTTTTCTGCCAGTAGAGCCAATCCCTCTTACATGCACTCTATCTCTGACAGTCTTGACAGTTGTTGTAAACTTCAGAATTTTGCAGCCTTGACAGACCTGTACTGAACTTTGGTGAAAAACTGTGGTTTCCAGTGTCTGTGTGGTTTTTACTCTAATACACTGATGAGTATTTAGTGCTATTTGCTATAAACACTTTAAAAATATGGCTGATAAAAAAAATCACTTGCCAAAATAAATACAAAATAAAAATCCAGACAAGAGTTTCTTCAAACAAACATCCTGAAAAAAAAATGTTAATTTGTATGCTGTAAAGAAGATGGGTGGTGTGTTCATGGAACTGGAAGTCCTTCTGGAAGTGATATTCTGGAGAAACACCAGCCTGAAGGTAAGCAGATTTCCATACCAATTTAACTTGGCATGGCTGCATGCTATGAGAAATGGAAGTGTCATCATTCTCCTAAAAGCTTTGCTTTAATTTTTGTTCACTTTTCATGCAAAGAGAAAGCTGTTCATGGAAGTGCTGCTATGAGTAAGGGTGAGCAGGTGTAGTGTACAGCATTTACTAGTGGGGCTGATGTGGAGAAACCAGCATAGAATGTTTTCATTCCTGGCAAAAAATCCTCAAGCATATAAAGATTGAACAAATGCATAAATGAGTAAAAGGAGATTGGGTGTTTAAATTAATCTGATTTCTGCCTTCCTGCCTCCCCTTTCCCCCCTCCCTCCCTTTATTAGCCAGATATAAAGTACACAAATTGCTTTTCCATGGCAATTTAACTTGACACAGAATATTTTGCTGTGTCAGGAACACCCACACTAAGGAAATGTTACAGTAGAAGTGTACTCAGCTTGAGCATTTTAGTTTTCAAGAGACATTTGATGATCTTTTCCTTCCAATATCAACATAAGTGAGCTTGAACCTCTGTTATGCCAAGAGGAATTAAGTAAAAAATTCAGACTTTTTCTACTTCTGGATATGAAGACATAAACTGGCTAAGGTTTGCTCTAAGATAAGCTCAGCATAATTTACTGGGAATTAATGAAGTTATTATATCTGCAAAAAATATCCACCTGACAGCTGCGGAGTGGAAAATCAGTACACTATCTACAAAGAGCTATTAAGATGTTTCAAAAATTGGATATTTAGGTCATTGTTGCAAAATGAAAGTTGCTTTGAATAACAAGATAACTGTACAAAGGACCTCAAACTTGTCTAGGTGTGCAGCTTGATATGACAGAAGGATAATTGGACTCACCAGTACTTGAATAAAGAACTCCAATCTACTTAATTCAGAAAGATAATAATTAGTGCTGTACAAATGTCAGTGTATTCATTAGTTGTTATGATAGACTGATCAAAGTACAGGTGCCTACTACTGAAATCACCTCCATGAGCCTCTGCTTATAGGAGAACTGGGAAACTTTCAAAGAATAAATGAAGAAAGATTTCATGCAATTTTAACCTGGTATGACAATCATGCACATAGAAAAACCTCTCCTGTCTGAGCTCCTCCTGTGGAAGAAACTTTAATTTGTGTTTTCCATAGTACTAATACCAGATGTTCTGAGACCTTCACAGTAAACTATGCAGAGCAGGTGTCAAGGTAACCTGAACAGCTTCTTTGAATTTTCTCTGTTTCATTCTCAATTTGTTTGGCTTTCAGTTTGAGGTGGCTGCCTTACTCCTGGAGAAAATTTAAATTGATGCCACTCCCTAATTATTCCTGCTAAATGCTTTTGCTTTGGAGGAAAATCATACCCTTAACAATATGACACCTCAAAAATCTACTCTGTGCCCTAATATTCCAAACTTCCCTGGCCTTTCATCAGCCATTTTTTGCCTTGTTCTGCTTTTCTATATTTTATAGACTTTCTTAGGTTCACTGACTCTCTTTGGTTACCTGCCACCAGACTCACAGCTAAGGCCCAGTTCTGTCATCTATCTGAAACTGCCACTTGTGAATTCACAATGCTCCATCCTTCAACTGAGGATGATAATTCTCATCATGAATTGTGTGGTTTGATCAATTATGTTTAGAAGATGTGCAGATTTCTAGACTGTTAAGTAATATTAATGAGCTTGTGGTTTCAATTTTTCTGTATCATCTTGTTCAGCATTGCTAGATAGTTTATTTTCCCGCTTTTCACAGATAGTCTCCCCTGTTCAATTTTAAATACTTTTTTTGATGTGGAAAGTGGAGTCACTGAACTGCAGATATTTGCATTCAGTGGCTCTTTGGCAGCTCTGTTCCTTGTCTTGTGCATAAGATTAGTGCTAACAGAGAAAAAAAAACAAAACAAACCAAACAAACCCTCTCTGGTGCTCCTGCTGCCTCCAAAACAGGATTTGGTCTCATCTAACTTCTGAGTTAGCATTGTTAGATGTCATCCAAAGAAAGAGGTCGACTGGGACTGCAAAAATGGCTATTGAGTCCAAGAACTGAATGCAAACTTGGAAAGACTAAGGTTCATTTTGTACAGGTTACTCTAGATCACACAGATCGTATAGCCCTACATGGCAGGAGGATGAAAGAATGCTGAGTGGTTCCATTTTACAAGGGAAAATAATCTGGTACCCCTCATTAGCAAGTCACTCCATGCAATTGCATCATAAAGTCCTTCTTAACATCACTTTGTGTGCAATTGTGTGTATGCAAATAAAATCAGCATGAACGTACATTTTATGTCTCCGTGGTTATAAATCTATTTGTATGAGATTCTACTATTTTAGTCACATCCTCAAGGGACTAAAAGCAGGTGACTCAATTTCTGACTTATTTGGCATAATCTTTCTGATCAGCTTTCCCATCTGTACAAAAGGAATGATTTCCATGGTTAAAAAACAGAGCAGAATACTATAGTAATAGGTAGTATTTCTATTTATTAAATATAATTCTGTGTTTACCAGTAGCCTTTCTCATAGAGGTTTTTTTGCAGCATATTGTAACTGATGGTAGCATACACTCTATTACCCAACCCTGGCCTTTTTTAAATTCAGGTCATGTTTTCCTTAACTGCATTTTCTCTCAGGAATAGTCCAGACTTTTAAGACCTGTAGCAGCAGGAATAAGTCACTCCACTAATACCAGTATGTCAGAATTTATAAGAGCTTTGTTCAAACTATTCATAAGTGCCAATAATGGCATAGAGTCTCCTTGAATGTAGAAGTGCTTAGATGAAGCTAATGTCTTTTCTGAAATCCCCCATTCACTTGTGAAACCTCCTTTGCAATCATATTTAATCTTTTATTAAACACAGAAGCCTATGATGTCCTCACCATCCAAATGACCTCAGAAAGCCAAAGTCACACATGCACGCATGCATGAAACACCAGATTATCTGAAACTCGTTAAAGTGAACAGCTCAAACACAATATGAACCTCCCACCATGAAGTTGTTCCACCAGCCATCACATTTAGTAATAAAGTTTTGGGTTTTCTTTTCTTTTTTTTTCTTTTTAGCAATATATTAATTTAATTGAATAAATGTCCTCATATACATGCAGATAAAGTACTTCCGTTACGTACCCAATGACATAGACCAAAAATGAGGTTTTCCTGTATCAGAATCTTCCTGACTTAATCAAGGGGCATCCATTCAAATATGTCCTTGATGCCAATTTAGCAATAAAAATTTATGTTAATATTTGGCTAAATATATGTCTTTTAGTATAATTTATTCATCTCTAATAATCATTATAAGTTAGATAGAAATATTTAACCCCAAAGCTCCCCTACGTGTATTATAAAGCTACATATAGGCAAGAGCTCTTTCATACATGCATTAGAAGAGTAGTGAAGTCACCTTATGGACATAATTGATGTGAAGGTATTTTGGTTCAGTCATTCTGTCAAGTTACTAAGAAGCCCTGAACCCTCTAAAAGCAGGCCTGAAAATACTGAGCCTGGTACAAACTGCTAACCTGGAGACGATTCACTTGGCACATGGTATTGTGGCTTTCATATTTTCTGATGTTATAATGTCCCAAGAGTAGCTTGAAGTCTTTCTAATAATCCCACTGCATATATAGCTTTTTAACAGGCTGCAGTGGTATAAACTACTTTGCTTCCTGGATTAGCACAGAAACTCTGGAATATCTTAAGACAGAATTTGGGAGTAGCTGCTGATATGCAAAGAAAGTACTAAACATTGTTCGAGAGAAATTAGGTTAATGCAGTTAAAGATATTAATCCACTTGATTTTTTTGTTGCTTTTTAAAAAGTTTTATATCGGTCTTTACTGCTGTATTGACTTCTTTGTGTGTGTGTGTGTGTGTGTGTAGGACTGGCTCCCTTTTCAGTGTTACCTTGTTTGATATTAATTAAATGTTTCAAAAGCTTTTATCTCTGGAAGGAATTATTTTTCAATTAGAAAAATAATTATTTCTGAGAACTAGGAAGAAAAAAGGAAATTAGCTGATAGGAAGTGGCAAGAACATAAAAATCTCTATAAAAGTGATGAAATTTCTTGGCTATTTATCAGTTGTAAGTAGTACTTTCTCAAAGTCCACAGAGCCATGCCAAATATGCAACCACAAATTTAGCAGATCAGCAGGCCAAAATTAAATAGCTATTTAATGAAAACATAAACTATTTGGTAGCATCTTGTTCCAAAGATAGATTTTATTGCTGAAGGAAGAGAAGCTTGTTTATTTGAAACTGTTGCATTGCAAAGAAAAGCAATATTTTTCTCTGTGTGATAGCCACATTCTCTTTTCTTAATTCAATGTTTTTTCCCTCCCTGAAAAAACACCAGTTAGCCCATTGCTATGGAAACACAAAGGATGTATGTGTCTTAACAGAGTAACTTAAAAATCAATTTAATTAAAGCAATCCAAAAGGATGATTGCGTATTAATTCGAGGAACAGAGATACAAGTTAGCCCAACACGCATCCATTTGACCATGATAATTACTCATTCATGCATCTACAGACAGGACAAGTCACAAGTTAAGTCTGCTTAAGTCTCAGCTAAACAAGATTAAAGTAAGTGGCATTGCTTCATTTTGCTACAGGTTTGGGGTGGACAGGGTGCCACAGCCTAGTTTTCAACTATCGACCTCTTAAACAATGTCAACCTGAGCACGTGTCTGAGTCATATCTTAACCAAAACTTAAATACCCTTTGCATACACTTGTAACTAAAATAGATTCCTTAATGGTGTTTGTACTGCTTTAAGATATTGGGGACTTAAACCAAATTAAAACAAAAGCTTTATAAGAAGACCTAGATGGGCCATGTAGAACAAGAGTAAACTCAGTCCTCTGGTGTGTGGAATGTTCCCAGTTCTAGTGGTACACAATTTCAATGGGAAATGCTGCACAGAGTTCAGGCTTCAGAAGAGAGGAGTAGACCTCCATGAGCTTAATGGAGCCGAAAATTGATTTAGTGAGCCAGTTCTTTAACTCAAGACTCGATAGTTCAATTGAAAAATGCCGCTTGGTTAAAAAAGCAGGATTTGAAGACACTAGGTCTTACATTAATAATTATTTTACTTGTCTACATGCAAATGTATTCCAAGTGGTCTGAGTGTTCCTGTAATGACACTTCTTTAATATATATTTGTAATACCTTTTAGTATATAGTGATATATTGGAAAAAATAAAATACTTGCAGCTTTTGCTTTTTTAGCAGCTACATATTAGTGTTGTAGGAAATGAACATCACCTGATTCTATAAAATGAACAGGGGATTTCCTTTCAAAAGACCCAGAGTGATAAATACTTTTTGCTAGTTGAAATAACAACAAACTTTGAGTCATGAAAATTGGGATAACTAAAATGGGAAGTTAACCATCATCAATCTAATCAGAGGCAGGCATTTCATGAGTGACCATCACTGATCAGAGCTTGAAAATGTTGCACTGGGTTTATGTGGCAAGGTTTTGGTATCAGGAGGGCTGCAGAGGTGGCTTCTGTGATGGCTTCCCCCATGTCAGACAGAGCCAATGCCAGCTGGCTGCAAGAGGGATCTACAACTGGCCAAAGCAGAGCCCACATTGGTGTGACAACATATTTAAGAAAGGGCAAGAAGTGCTGTGCGAGAGGACTTGAGGAAGAGGAGTGAAAAATGAGAACAAGAAGTCTGCAGACACCCAGGTAAGTGATGTAGGAGGAGCAGGAGGTGCTCCAGGTGTCAGAGCAGAGATTCCCCTGCAATCTGTGGTGAAGACATGGTGAGACAGGCTCCTTGCAGTCCATGGAGGCCCATTGTGGAGCAGAGATCCAACTGCAGTCCATGGAGGATCCCATACTGGATAAGCCTGAAGGAGACTGTTCCTCCATGGAGAGCTCACCCTGGAGCAGGCTCCTGCTAGGACCTGTGGCCTTGAGGAAAGAGGAGTCCATGCTGGAGCAGGTTTGCTGGCAGGTCTCGTGACCCTGAGGGGAATTCATGCTGGAGCAGCTGGTTCCTGAGGGACGGGACTCTGTGAAAGGGACCCACACAGGAGCAGTTTCTGAAGAACTGCAGCCTGTGGGAACGACCCATGTTGGGGAACTTCATGAAGGACCGTACTGGATGGGAGGGACCCCATTCTGGAGCAGGATGAAGTGCAGAGACCACAGCATATTGACCCATGAGATCTTTGTCATATATTTCTCCTCCTGTGTTGTTGAGAAGCAGGAGTGATAGAGCAGATTGGTGTGCACCTGGCATCCAGGCAAGGTCAACCCATTACAAAATTGTCAATTTGCCATCCACAAGGGAGTTCAAATCCAGTTGTAACAGGATAAATGTTCACACCAACCTGTATTAAAAAGGGTCTGCAATGGTCTTTAAGTGGTTAAAGTGAATTTGTTGTGCAGCCTCAGAATTTACTAAGGTCAATTAATTCTAAGTTTCAAGGACTATAACTAGAAGGAGTCTGCACAGGCAGTAAGAGAGGTATTCAGAATGGCTGTGCCCAGGGTGATGGTTCAGATGTGCCTTTTTGCCTCACTGAACACTCTAAAGACACAGACATGCCTAAGAAGATTTGTCTGAAACTAGTTAATTTACCTCATTCTCATTTTCTCATTGACCGAGTCAATTTTTCATTATGTTTAGTCAAATCAACAAGAACCTGGTAATTTATTTCTTAATTAATATAGCCTTATTTTTAATATTGATGAACATTCTACTTAGAAAGTTCAATCATTGATGCTTAAAAGAAACATGCAGTGACTGCAGAAAATAACAATTTTTCCCTCACCCAGCAAATGCTGTGTAACATATATAACTTATGTTATGCAAAATTTTAAACTAAGTAATCCTTTCAGTCCATTTTGTACATAAAGCCTATGGAATAATAAATATTCTTGTCTGAAGCTGACCAAGTAACCTTGTCATATAACCCCATATATTCTTTTCAGCAATCTTAACAGTTTTTCTATCTTTTAAAATACATTTTTGTATGTGTCATCCAACTATTGCTTCATACATAGTCACTATAATCTTTATTTATGTTCTTGCATACATATATAGAGGGGGTTGTATGTGTGTTTATTTGTTAGAAAGGTAATATAAAAAATAATAAGTGGAAAAAGAAATATCTGAACATGAAAAAAACTCTCTTGTGAACCAAAACTAGCAGCTGAGCAGAGGGCTGGATAAAACGGGCTCCTTGCAAATGGCTCCAGGTGACATTTCACAGCCCCTCCTGCTCCACTTCCCTCCTCCACTCAGCAAAGGTTTTCCTTAGACAGTAAACTCTGAGTCCATGGCCCTGAGCTTTGTTTGGTGGACTTTCAGGCATCCATCTGTGGTCACATGGAAACAGTGAAATGTGTTTGGCCCTGCAGCTCCAGACTTTGAAATATCACTTAGATTGCAGGGGGCTGTATATTGGAGAAAATAAAGCAAATTTACTTCCAACAGGTTTAATAATGTACCAGTAATATTACTGTAGTTGAATAGCTATTAATAATGAGTAGTTTCCAGCTTTTTCTTCAAAAAGAGGAATTTAAAATTGCAGTAATTCATTCTGCATTTACCCTTTGTACTTACAGTTGATCAAAACAATAAATTACCCTCCCTTTTCTATGCTGTCCTCCTGCTGTCATATTCAGCTTTTGTTTGGAAACTGATGTCCCTGCATGATTGTGCAAACTAGTGTAAGAAATTCCTTAAGCTTAAACTTTCTTGTGGATGCTGGCTGCATTTTCACTGCCTGAGGTCCCCAGACATGAGGATCAGTATCAGCTGCTGCCTCCAGGGCACCCACTGTCTCAGGTATCTGCTTTTTTTTCCCATGGCCATAAAACAGCCATTAATAATTTATCACAAAAGAAATACCTCAGAAAAGTACTTCCCGGTGGTAAGAGACAGATCCCTCAACTACTAATTCAGCACTGTATTTAGTATTCCATACTCAAAATTTCTGAGTATGTAACAGCTTGGTCTATCACCATCATGACAGAGGATGGAGGAGTTCCCATTCTGATTCAGCCTGCAGGTCTGTAAAAAGTCTCATTTATGCCATTAGCAATTTAAAACCTTCAGTTGTTTCCAGCCATAGCTCATTATTGTCCACTGTGCTGATGCAGTTACTGAGTACCAACTATATTTAATTTGCTAGGCTTCATACAAAATGGGGCAGAAACATTAATCAAAGCTCCAGAGTAATCAGCAGGTAAGTTTCCAGTCAAAGAAAAAAATCTATCCTTTTACATCATTGTAAGTGGCTCATAATTTATGTCAAGGAAGAAGTAATAGGAGCACCAGGCAGCAATTTCCTTCTAGTGGCCCATGCAAAGGGAAGACACATTATTTGTTTAGAGGTCTAGTGACAGGAGCTGGTGCCTCACTTCCCATCCCTACAAAAAGCAGCAAACCAAAAAGGGACTCTGGAGAACTATAAAACACGAGACAGTGTTTTTAGGTCTTCAGTATTATTTTATGCTCTGTAATTTCTGGAATCAACTCTATGAGATTATTCATTTTTATTCTGGTTCACTATGCAAAGAAAACATTTTCAATCCTTCTTTTTTGTTTCCTTTTTCCTTCACTTTTTAGCTTTACTGCTGAAGCTGTCTGCCAAGGCAACTTTTACCATTTTTTAATTTAACTGTAAAGGGCAGGTTTGCAAGCACAAAGGTAAAATATCTTTTCCACATCAGCTCTCCACATTGTTCTTGCAGATGCATGTATTGTTTTAGACTGTTCTTTCAAATCTGATTCTCTAGACATTTCTATTTAATTCTATAGTCCTACAACTTGTTGGTAATTATCAGTAGTGTCATTTCTTTTCAGCATCACTGTTACTTAAAGAAGGAGTCCAGGAAGGGCTTTGCAAATTACTGCTTTCTTTTAAACTCTTGTTTGTCAAAGAAATGGAACAAAAGAAAAAAAAATGCATTTTTAAATGGATGGAGATCTGTGTTAGATAAACAAAGTAGATTATTTTAAAACAGTATTAATTCTGTTTCCAGCAGCCAGAGCAGACTTGTTAAAATATTTGTGGAAGTTAAAAATTCGCATTTTTCTGAAGCAAATCAGATCCCCATGCACCTTGAGCTCTGATTCCGAACAAATCCTTTCTCCTCTTATAAAAAAAAAAAAATAATCTTTAAGTCCCTGCTCAGACAGACATTGATGTGAAGGAATATACACTTTTTTCCTTTCTCATTTTGACTAGACATTTCTTCCTATTGACTGAAGTGCCATTTCCTATGAAAAGTTGGGTGCCTGAACAATCAAATTTTTACAATGGAAAAATGTTCTCATAGTAAATTGCTCCTTAGTCATTATTCTTTCTTGTCATTTGGATTGAGGGACAGATTCTCTGCCATTTTCTACGTTCAGCCTTGATGACAGGAAGACAAAAGTCTTCAGCTGTAATACACTTGCTCGTACAACCTCTGAGCAGCAGAGTGTCTGTGACACCTGGCACTTACTTGGCCTTGGTGAAAGATGTAAGCCTGGAGAAGTGACATGGTTAGCTGGGAGGCAGACCTCAGTCCTCTCACACATGTACCTGCTCCAATGAATGTGTAATTAGTTAGAGAGGTAATTTTCCTGACTTCTTCACTAGTTTGCTCTTTGTTCTTCTTCACGCCACAGTTATGCTGAAATAGGAACTTTAGCCCTTGGGGTGTAATAGCATTGATTAAGCTTTTTTGAACTTGAGAGAGAGGGTCACTTCTCTGCCTCATGCACAGCAAAGTCTTCTGAAGGAGATGTCTGTGTGCGTTTGTTTTAGCGTGGTATCAGCAATGCAGGAATGGCGGTATTGGAGTTCTGCATTACTTTTGCATTCCATAGCCTTTGTCAATAGATCAGCATTTTGTTGTCTGACCTTTTTGTTTGTCTTCTGTTTAGCCTCATTAACCTTTGAGGAATGAGGTGCATTGGACAGTAGACAGTCAAAACACAGAAAACCTGAGAAGGTCAGTGTAATGTGGTGTGCAGCAGGATTTCACATAACGAAAAGGTATGTATTTCCCTTCCCTGCTGTCACACTCTTCTACTCAATATCTCTTAAGGGAGGAATCACAACAGGTGAGTTAAATCTGTGCTGGTCCCCCAGAAGCATTGCTCATCCCCTGAGAATGTAGATGTCTTCCCTGTGATATTTATAACAACATGTCTGCTTCTCTAGAATGATATTTTAAGTGTCGCATTTGTGAAAAACATCAGCGTGACAGTAAGAAAGGGAGCTTGTACAAAGGAAGGGTGTACCACTTTAAATAAGTTAAACTGGAGCAATCAGTTCTGTCTCATAGGAGCTTAGTTTTAAAAGTAAACCTGTGTAAACTTTTCTAGGTGAACCTGCTTTAGTAAGGGGGCTGGGCCAGATGATCTTCAGAGGTCCCCTCCAACCCCAGCCATTCAATGACTATAACAGTATGAGTGATGAAGTGGACAAGGATTAGGACTGCATTTTGCAGAACTGCTTTAATAACACTTCATTGTTGATAAATGTTTTGTTTCAGAAAAAAAAAGAAAAAGAAAAGGGTTATGTTAATTTAAAAATAGACATCTAGAAATCCTAAGGATTTCTTATTGACACGTATGTGTCCATATTTATGACAGGGTAGTCACAATCTTGGGTGACAGCCAGCATCTTCCTGCAGTTTTAAAACATAGCAAAAGATAAAGGAAGCATACTTTCACATGCAGGGAATAATGATTTTCTAAAATGCCTTTTAAATGTCATTTCTGGTAATGAAGATGAAAAAAATCTTGGCAAAAACAACAGTTGATTTTTAATTGTGATTTTTTTATTACATAAGGAGGAAACATTGTTATTAATGTTACATACACAGTGTTTGTATAAAACTTGCAGTTTTAAAACATAACTGTGTGGATACAGGAAGCTGTACTATTTATCCAGCAAAAGTATGTACGCCAGTTTGGAAAGATAATCCATGATAGGGCTGCTCAGCTCTCTCACTTGAATATTTTCAGTGACATCAACAACATCGCTTCCAAGTACAGCATAAGCAGGATTTGGTTCTCTGAAGTTGTGCTCTGACTACTATACTGGAGATTGCAGTACCTCACATTTGCTGCTTAGAGAGAAGTGTATGTCAGGGTAAAATGTACTATAGGGATGTCAGTCAGAGCCTGAGAACTCAGTGGCATTACTCTTGTGCTTTGAGTTAAGCAAATGCTTTATGAGATCCAGAGTGGAAATTGTGAGTCTCAGGCTGAGACACCATCATTCCAACTGAAAGTCTTCCTTTCTTTCCTAAAAAATAAAATCTCTACAAATTTAATCAAGAAATAAAAAAAACCTAAGTACCAAGACCTATTCATTGTAAAGCCAAGCATGGCTGAGCTTTATAGAGCCAGAATTTGGATTTTTATAGAGTATGTGATTTAGTACCACAGAGATTGAAACAGGTTGTCAGGCAGAAGATGAAGCAAGCATGAGCTCCTGAGTCCTGTTCCTGCAGCAGCTCTCTCATAACTGATGGCAGCATCTGTTCTATCAGCACTAAAATAAGTATGTAAATAAGGAAGTGACCTAAGCAAATTTAGCCATTTCTGCTCCAGGAAAGATAAAGTGATATAACTGTCTGGTAACACAGCAAAGAAAGCAGTGGGTTTTTTCATTGCTGCATTTTCTAGTTTTAATATATATATAGTGCATGTCTGAGAGAGCTCTAAACCCTAGAAAGGACCAAGACAGATTCGTCCAAACTGAAGGACAAGAAGTGAGAGAGGAACTGGAAAAGCTTGTTCTAACTGCATTTGGACTTTACTAAATGGATAAGATTTGAGTAGTAAAGAGAATACTTGTGTCTCACTTTATAGTTCCTCTCTTCCAACTGGAGTTTTCATCCAGTGATGGCATTCTGTGGCTTCGCTCGAAAGACTTTTGTGCTCCCTGTGTGACCATTCTGGACTTAAGTAATTTGCAAATTTGAATCTCTCACAATCTAAATCATGTCTGATCAGGAACTGCTGTGCCTGTGGCAGACTCCACCAGAAGTGGCAGCACTGTGACCAACTCTGTGACTGGTCCATGCTGCAGGGAAGATGGGGTCCAGGCAGTCCCTTTAGCTCTCCCAGTAAGCCTATGTCTTGAACATTTAATGACACTCTGGTTTTCATACTTGCACGGAGACCACAATATCCTGAAATATAAGAATTCCCTATAAGCATTACAGTGATGGCACTTTTAGATTTGAGAGCTAGCACTGGGGGAAGGAGATAGTGGATGATTCTTTCAGCCTCAGACAGGAATACAAATACTTTGTTTTCTCAGTAGAAAAGGCAGCAATAATAAAAGCATCCTATTGAGAAGCTGTTTTCCTTCCTAGAAGCTCAGGGCAAGATGCATATTCAACCATCTGAACTGATGCCTGTCATTGCAAAGGTCTGTTCATTACACCTGGCTTGAGGCCTCTAATTAAAGAAAGACATTTTTCTTTGACTCCTAAACATCACTGGGTATAATATAAGGAGATAACAAGCTCCCTTGGAAGGAGTCTACCTCTACTTTAACTCCCTGTTAGGTAATGTCCCTGATGTGAATTAAATCAGATTTGGCATAAATAGGGTAGTAAATGATGCAAAATGAGATAACAGGATTCTCTATTGTGAAATATGGAGCTATTTAAAGTTAAAAAATATTGTGTATTTTTCTAGGCTACTCTAAAAAAAAAAAAAATATGGCAGCTGGCTTATTTTATGCTATTTTCTACAAAATATAAACTCTTTAACTTAAAAATTTACAGAAACTTTCTTCAGATCTACTGATAGTCTATGACTCAGTGAGGAACATTATTCAAATACATTGAACATTTATGTACAGTTCTCTGCTTCCTGAGGGTACTATAACTCTTGAGAAATGGCTGACACTAGTGCTTCCTGAACAGGCAGGGCAAACATGATTTTGTACAGCTTTCTGAAAGTTTAGGATATGGGGGAAAAAAAAAAAGTAGGTCTAGAAATTCTTTTTGCTTTCATCTTTAGATATTTTTAATGCATATTTAACTCTCTTTAATTCCCAGATCAGTTGAATTTGAGATTTTCCTTCATTTATAAGCATGATTTTCCATTCCATGCTTTTCAGGTGTGATCTCTTTCATCAAAGGACTTTTTCCACTGAAGCACAGTGGCTCATAGCACACAGCCAAGAAGCAGTATAAGAACATGATTAGGAACAAGGCAAGGTTGAGGAAGTAGCTCCCAAATGCAATGTCTCTGGTTCCAGCAACTGACAGCTCAGACGTTAATCTAGATGTTATTACCTTGTGTTTAGTACTCCTTGATGCATTTCTGCTCAATTAAGGTGTTTGGTTACTTCTTAAACCAAGTAAACTTCTAGCATTCTTAGCATCTTGGGACAATGAATTGCAGAGTTTACCTCTGATTTCTGTGGAAAAAGCATTCTACTTTTTTATTTGCCACTTGCATTTGATATCTTCTGATTTTTGTATCATGAGAAATGATGAATTACTGTTCCTTATTTCCCTTTACTCATGTTTTTATAAAGTTTTATTACATTTCCTTGCAGACAAGTATTTTCCAGGCTTCAGAGTCTAAATCTATTGAGTTACAGTTTCAGCGTGCACTATTTTATACCTTTTTGTCTTTCTTTGCAACTATTGTAGTTCTACTTAGGTGTCTTAGTGACAGAAGTGGAACACCCATTTAAAATGTAATGTGGATTTATTCCACAGCATAGGGATATTTTTTGCTATAATCAATATTCCTTTCCTAAAAAATATTAACATCATAGTTGCTTTTCTGAAAGTATCCTATTTAACATATTATGAGGAATGTTAACTAGTTCAGAATGCATCAGTGTGTATGCATCCAGTCAGTGTTAGTTTTCCTATGTGCATTACCTTACCTTTATCAGTAATTTACTTCCTAGTACATTGTTCAATGACTTACCTCCAGCATGTCCTTTCTTAGTCATTTTCTTCAGGCTTTTGTATTTACTAACCTAAATTTATGATCATGATAAGGTATTGTTGTCTTCCTTTTTTTACCTTCTCCATATTTGTGTACACTTGCCGTAGTTAACCATTTATACGAATTTTGAAAAGTATCAGATTTAACTAAGCTTCCTCTGGCATGCAAATGAGTCTCTCACCTTTTGAGCTTTATTCTTATTCTGTTTCCTATTTTGCAGCTAAGAATCCACAAGACAACTTTCTTTTTTTGTCTCATGACACTAATATTCTATATTCTTATATTGACAGGGACTCCATTGAAAAAAACCCCACAGAAAACCACAATTAAATGATGTATTTACTCTGGTCTATAAACTTATTCTGGTTCATTCTGGAAGCTCCAATGATATTTAGTCATGACTCCTCTCTGCAGATCCCACATTGGTTGTTCCTCAAAATTCCCATTTTCTTAATGTACCTACTGATCCATGTTCTTCTTTGGTCACAATCAGCAGGCAGACACATATAGGATATTGTGGTGGACATCTGCTGCACACTGCCTGAGCAGAAAGAAGAAATAGATGTGGCCTTTCCCAGCAATTAGAAGAAACCTTGTATTTGCAGAATTTGATCCTGGTGGGAGGCTTTACCATCTGCCATTTAGGATCACTACAGATGTGAAGGTCAGGGACAGCTTTGTCTGTAGTGACCGGGGAGTTCAGGATCCTGAGAGCAGAGTAGAAGGCAAAAAGCAGGATCACCTTGACCTCTGGAGAGCAGTCTTAGCCTGTGCAAGGACTTTCTTGGAAGTAAGTATCCTATGGGATATGTCCCTGGAGAGGAGTGCAGGACAGCTGCCGGATTTTCAAGAATCACCTCCTCCAGGCTCAAGATTGACCCATAGCAATGTGCAGGAAGTCAGACAAAGGCAGCAGAAAGTCTATAAGGACGAACAAAGACCTAAATTCTGACTAAAATCAGAGGGAACAAGGAAGCATACAAGACTTAGAAGCAGGCACAGGTGTCCTGGGAAGAGTACAGAGATACTGTCTGAACAGGCAGGAATGGAGTTAGGGAGGGCACGAAGGACAACAAGAAAGGCTTCTGCAGGTATTTCATCTGCAAAAGAAAGACTAGGGAAAATGTTGGCTTGCTGTTGAATGGCTCAAGGGACCTAGTGACAAAGGACCCAGAAAAGGCTCACCTCCTTCACCTCTGTCTTTACTAGTAAGGTTTTCAGGAATTCCAGACCCCTGGAAGCAGTGTGAAAGTTTAAAGAAAGGAAGTTTTATCCTTGGTAGAGGAGGATCAGGTTAGAAGCTTTTTAAACAACTGGACTTGCTACAGCCCATGGGAATCTTTTGGGATGCATCCCAAGTTCTGAGGGGGTTGATGTCATTTTGGGGCCACTATTGATCATTTTTGAAAGGTTGTAGTGACAGGGGAAGTTTTCTGAGAACTGGAATAAAGCACTCTCAGAAAGTTTGTTGATGATAGAAAATTGCAAGGGGTGGTTTGATACACCAGAATGTTGCACCACTGTTTAAAGGGACCTTTACAGGCTGAAGAAACAGGAAAAACGTACAGGAAAAGAGGAAACCCATGAAGCTCATCAAATGCAGATGCCTCCTCCCTGCACCTGGGGAGGAATAACCCCATGCACCAGTACAAGCTGGGGCCAACCATCTATAAAACAGTTCTGCAGGGAAGTCCCTAGGAAGGCTGGTGGACAAGGAGTAAAGCATGAGTCAGCAAGATACCCTTAGAGCAAAGAAGGCCCCCAGTTTCCTGGGCTGTGCTAGGTTGTGTTAGAGCATTGCTAGCAGGTCAAGGGAGGTGGTCCTTCTCCTCTGCTCAGACCTGCTGAGTCACATCTGGAGTGCTCTGTCCAGTGCTGGACTCCCCAGGACAAGCAAGTCTTGGACACATCAGAATTCACATATAAAAAAGTCTAACTTTTTACAGTGAGGGTGTTTGAACAAGGAACAGGTTGCCTAGAGGGGTGTGGAGTCTCATCCTTGGAGATATTAATTTGACTGGGTATTTCTGTAAGCTGACTTCTCTTTTCTGGCTTTGAGCAGGGATTCGATTACCTCAAGACAATCTCCAGAGATTTCCTCCAACCTCACTGATTCTGCATTTCCATGTTTTTGTGATTGTTACAGCTTCTACCAGTTTTCCCAGCACAGATGTGTCAGAAACAGTTGTCAATATTTTATCTTCAGAGCTTTTGAAGATTTTTGTGCTAGGTTCTATTCACCTGGTATTAAGAAATAAAAAATAAATAAATAAATAATTTAAAAAAAAATTAAGGAATTTAGTTTAGCAGGACAGTTTATAGTCTTGAGATTTTTTCTTTTTTTTTCCAGGATTTTTTCTAATATTAACATCTGTCATTTCATTTTTTATATTTTTCTAAAGCCCGTTCATCTAACACTTTTATCAGAGTCAGATTCTTCAGTCTATTCCAAGTAAAGAAAGTTTCAGTCATCACAACTTTTCTAATATCTCTACAGTGATTACAGGTATAAAGGATTTGGAAACTTGTCTTCTTTAAGAACTTCTTTTACACTTTCATTTTACGGCTCCACAGACTATTCATCTCTGATTTTGGAATACTTACTGTGCCGGGGTGCTGTTACGAGGCTCCTTTATCCCACAGCCGCCTGCTCAGTGCCCCAGTCCCTGTATCTTTCAGGCGGGCCCGGGGCGCGGGGCTGGAGCCGCGAGGCCCCAGGTGCAGCGCAGTTCAACGGCTCCGCCCCACGGCCCGGGGGGAGCGGCGGGAGCCGGGCTGGGGGCAGGGAGCGCCCCGGCACCGCTGCGCTGCTCCCTCTCTCTTCTGGGGCTTTGGTTGTTCCCNCTAAACATTTATTATTAGTCCTTATGTCATCAGCTCTTAGGTGTTCAACTTGGTAGTACAGTCCATAGATTCCCTGGTGTTTAAAAGGATACACCAGCTGTACATCATATTTATCGATACTTGGGACAAAATACTCTTTATCCAAAACCGTGTTTTAGGGATAAGTTGTACTATTTTTTTCATTCTCTCTGGTGTTCAGAATTTACAGATAATGACTTTGACCCCATCTGGACCTTTTCAGGTAATAGATAACCAGAAGGAAGTGTATGACTGGAAAAGACCGTGTGGGGTCAAGAAGTTCAATTTCCAAAAGATCTTTAGGGGATAAAGCTAAAGACTTTAAAGGACACTGCTAGACACAAGTGTAGCGATATTGAATTTTAATGAATACAGCTGCATCTGTAGAATAGTTCCTGTCCTAGCTTATAGCTATGAATTATGGTCTAAATAAAGTTTGCTTTATCTTCTTAAGGTCATTAGGACTTCTTTGTGCACATTATTATTTTTTCTAGCTGTTCAATGTCACTTTACCAGAGTTCTCATTTTCTAACAAATACCCTTTCTTTTTGTATTCATATATATGTGTTTATGGAGATATTTGTTTGCATTGTTGGATGAATATATATTTCTATACTTATAAGCATTATTTATTGGAACCATTATGATATGCATACATCAAATTTGAGAACTCTCATTCAATATTTCATCAAATATGAAATTCTTATGAATTGAATTTTGAGACTTTAAAAAATGTATTTTTCCCTTCAATATAGTGACCAATAAAGAAAACATGAGGTAGTGAAAAATAGCACATTTTTAGTCAGTATTGAACCAAACTATAAAAGCAACTGTGCCCACAAATGGAGTCCAAAATGCCCTGGAAGGAGACATTTTTAGCCCTTAAAATTAATTTCTGTGAGGACGAAATAAAGATACAGTCTATAAGAAGCATAGTTACAGATCAGATATATTAACAACATCAGTATTCCTTTGGATAGTGTTTGCCAGAAATTCACTTGTTCATAACCACTAGTGTATTTTTTTCCCATCATTTCAAAGATGGGATGTTAATTCCAGTGAGATATTATCTGATTTAAAGGAATGTACTTTAACTTGCCTAGTTGCTTGTATTACTGTCCATAAGAAAAATCTGCCACTGTAAAAGTGGTTTTGTCTCCAAGACAGGCAAGATTTTTTTCTCCAAACTGCTGTCAATTTTGCCATGGAAGAGTTTATGGATCAATTTCTAGATGTAGATCCACCTTTTCATCAGACAGTAAGTAATTTGAAGTTGGGCAAAGCAGGCATATTGTCTGAGGGAAATAGGTCAGTTTCATACTATGCTACATTGTTGATAGAGAATTTTGACCAAAACAATGTTTTATGTTAAAATCTCAAATCCCAGTATTTTATTCCTAGGAATGAATATGAGCCTTGAAATAAGAAACTGTTCAGAGGATGGCTATTTTGTCCCCCTACCTTAATATATGGGAAATTACTTCCATGAAACATGGCTCCTAAATGGACAGACCTTTACAATCACTACACTGAGTCCTAAAGGAAAGAGACCAGAAGTAATTGCAGAGGTGAAGAACAACTGAAATATACTCATGACGAAGTATCACACTATGAAGTGTGTATTGTGAAAGTTTTCTTTCACATTACTTTGGGACTATGGACCCCTGCATAAAACAGGCATGAGATCACCACTGCTCTCATTCAACACACACTGCAACTCAAATCTGGGTCAATTTGAATAGGTGTATTGACAACAGTCTTGTCTATAAACCAGTAAAAGGTGTTAGAGTTAAATAATCCAATAAAAAGAGAAGTGGTCAGAAGTGAGCAGAAGTAAAAAGGGCTACACGAATTTTCTGATATCCCTGAAATTCTGGGATTATAGAAAACAAAAAAAATTAGCAGAGATAATTTGTCACTTTATTATTGACTGGAAATGACTGATAGTTGCATATGTTTTTGACGATGTACAGTGTATTTTCCGCTTGTCAAGCAGGCTGTTCTCAGAACAGAATTTAATCTGTAATAAACCTGCTTTTTATTTCCCGCTCTTCAGTCAAGGCTGTGTTTGTCTTTACATGGAAACTGCTGTTTAAATTAATTATGAATGCTTAAAAAAATCCAAACTGAATTTTGCCAGTGGTTGGCCCTTTGTACAAAAAATTAGTCTTTCTAATGAGGTCAGCTTTGGTCACAGTGATTTGTTAGAAGCAACAGACCATACTCCAGTTCATCAAAACTTCATTATATTACAGTTCCTAAAAGTGCCAAGAAAAAATAACATTGTAATCTAAGGCGTCAAGGAAATATGTATCCAAACAGTTTATGTGCTTAAAGCCTTAGTGAGGTGGTGCTGTGCTGTGCTGTACCTTCTTTTTTATTATATCTGGCAATACATTAGATCAAACTTTTGCAGCAGGAATAATCCACGGTTAAGAACATAGTCCTGTTATAGTTATCAGAGGTATTGAAAGTTATAAGTGAGAGCTTCTTTAGGTTCTTGGGACTGTGTGGCATCTGCCTCCTTCATGGCTGTTCAGAGTTGAGGAAGGATAAAGAAGTCTTGAAAAGAGTTTGCAATGTCATCTGTTGCAGGGTCTACAAGATACAAGAGGGCAATGTGCACTCCACAGCTCGTATCCCCCCGAATGTTCTCATGACCCTTCAGGGTTTTGGCTGTGCTTTCTGCTGAGATCAGTCATGAGGCTTTCAGTCTTGCAGTTTCAGCTTTGTTTCATGACTAAATTCTTCCTATGCCCGCCTCGGCATGTCGGAACTCTTTTAGATCTGTTGCTCAGGTCCTGTAATGGTGATCTCTAGGAGGGAAAAATTACCTCAAAAGGGGCACACTGTATTTCGGTGTGCAAACTAGGAGATGCAGGAAAACTGAAATCTCTCTGTGCCCTATGCCCTGAATCCTTTGAGTGCATCATTATACCTGAGTCCAGCTTTTCTACTTCAAAGGAGGCTCTAAAGCGATCATTAATGTTCCCATGGTACCACCTTATCATTCTGATGAAATTCCATCTCAGATAATTGCGTTCTGCTTTCCCAAACTCCCTGTGCCATTTCAGCTGGATATGAGATTCCTTTCTCACTATCTGTTCCTAGCTGTTGTGAGTGATTGCTGTCTAGTGGCAGCGCTGCAGTGGGTGAGCGATCTGCTTACATTGTGTCTCCTTCATGTATTTCCTGAGGGAATGTTGATTCTTAATTTAATATTTTTAAAATACTTTAGGAAAAATTGTAGTAAGTATTGGCAAAACACCGCTTTCTTTGCTGTTTAAATGGGTCTGATACTTTGATAAAAGGTGTATAAAATAGTGTAACATTTTAAATAAGATGTCTGCTATGTATGGTAATTTTATGGGGTTTGGAACTCAGATGTAAATCAGTCCTATTTCTTCTGTTTCCTGGTGGTAGAAGACTTGCCTTGCTCCATGAGGCAGAAATAGGAGATGATGAAGTGAATGTACATGATAGCAGAAGGAAGAGGAAATGAGGATTGTACATAAAGCAAGAAAACTAAACTAAATACAATGTCCTTTCCCTTTCTGAGGTGTGATGTGAAACATACAGTTATGTGACAGAATGACAATTTTGCTGCTATTATGCCCTCATGACTTTATTGATTAATTTGTTCGACCAAAATAAAGATGTTTTCTTTGGATTCAATATAGAATTTGCTTTAGTGGAATGCTAATCAAATATAGCATCAAGGAAACGATTTATTTCTGGCTGAGTTATGAACTACCCTGTGTTTTGACAAAGGATGGTAAAAGTCTTTGGACATGTCCCACATGATAACATAACATTTTTTATTGAGAGCAAGTCCATTAATAATATTTTTAAATATAAAAAGGGGAAATTGGCTCTGTGTGTTGATCTAGAATACATAATTCCTTGCTACAGTTCTATGGAGAATGACCTTTGCTATAATTATCCTCACTGAGGGTAAAGGGAGAAATCTGTTGAATTCAAATATTAACATATAATGCTCCCTATTCAAATTGTGCTGCTGTCTGCAGCTATTGAAATAACCTTGGCAGTTACATGGCAATGGGAAGCTTAATTACTGCTTTGTGTACTGCCACCTACAACTGGAAAGCACTGTCAGTGCCAGAAAGGGCAACCCCTATCACACTCCCCGAAAAATTATGCCTGAAATGGATTACTAGATCATAGACCATGTAGACCAGCCAGTCAGACCTCCTTTTTACCACACGGTATTTCATTTTATCCAGGAATTAGATTAGAAGGAATCAAAAACTGACCTGCAGAGTCTGTTACTGTTTTGGAGAAATCCCATCCAGTGGTTAATCACCCTGATTATAAAATAAAATCCTTATTCCCTGTTTCACTTGTTTTGGCTGGAGTTGTCAGCTTCTTTCTATAACCTAAGTGGCCCCTTAACATCTGGTGCTTTCTTTTAACTAAGGTGCTATGTACTTGAATAATTTCATAAAGCTTTATTTTTATTATTTGAAAAATCTTGCAGTTTTAAAAAATTATTCTAAACCACCAGATATAGTTGAAACATTTTAATGGGAAAATATTAATTTTCCTAAAACTAAAACTTTCCAAAAACCCATTTCTGAATCTAATATATCAAAACTTACAGAAAAATCAATATGATAGCTGATAGACTTCTGACTTGAGTTCAGATACTCTCTGTCATGTGCATACCAGCTGAGAAGTCGTTTTGTCATGTTTTAGTTTTCTCTTTTGTGTGATAGATTTGCACTGAAATTTCATTTTATGAAGTTGTTTGCCATTTTTTATTTTCACCTTAATTCAATTTTTAAAATACTGATATTTTAGCTGAGAAAGATTTTTACTTCTCAGGTAGGTTCTTTTCAGAATATTCCAGCCTTGATCTTATTAAACAGAAGTAAAACCATTAGTTTTACTTAGTTGCCTTTTTGCTAGTCTTTGTTTTTGCAAGTAACCATTGTATTAAACACTTTTTGCTTCATGGTGGCTCCTTGGGACCTGACTCTTTATAGCTCCCACACAATTTCTCTAGGTTTTTGTTCCCAAGTGAGGCCTGCATTCCTTGTTTCTTGCTGTAAATATTTACATTCAGCTGTGTTGAATCAAGATTTTGAAAACCAATCCTTAACCAAGAAATCTATTTTATTTGCTATGTCATTTTATAAGCAAGACCGTTATATTCTGATCTGAGCACCCGTAGGTGAATACTATGAAATCTAGATGTTATTAGAAAAATTATGAGTCTCAAAGACACTCCTTTCAAGCTTGGCTAATAAGCCAATTTACAATCTTCTCATTACACACTGGAAGTGCTAATTCAAATCCTTTATTAGTCCTTTAGTCTTCTACAGTAAGAACACTTAAACAAATTTGCCATTTCGTCCAATGATTAAGTTAGTTTAGCTTGACAAGATCAGTTTCCTGTAAGACAATTACAAATTACATTATTTGATTCCTGTAACAGGTTTTCCAAGAGTTTGTCTTGTTTGATCTAAGTGGTTACTCTTGTCATCCTCTTTGCCTTTTGTGACTGTTATAAATGAAATGAGCTGAT
>VXAD01012330.1:0-57664 GCA_013399195.1 Dicrurus megarhynchus
CTGGGAACAGCCTGGCCGGCAGCGAATTAACAGGGGAAGGTGTCCCTGTCCATGGCAGGGGGATTGGGACTACATGGTCTTTAAGGTCCATTCCAACCCCTTAGCATTCTGTGATTCTGTGACATGAAGAGCTGGATGTAGAAATCCCAGAACCAATCTATACCTCACAAAGTTGTGCCTTTCCTCAGCTTTCCTGACAATTTTCCAATACATTCTCAAACTGTGTGCCAAGACTGATGTTTGAAAATACACCCAAACCTTTTCCTGCCTAACAGTTATCAGTTAAGGTAGAGATCCTTCCTCGATACCCTCTAAAAAGCTGGTACTGCTGTTGAAAGGTGAAAATCTCCTGAATGATTTATAAACTACAGGGAAAAAGCACAGTAGCTGGATGCCTGCAGGGTCCAGAAAGAGCTTCTCAGCTGGGGCACACACAGAGCACACAAGCACATGTTGTAGGCCAGCAAACACGCTGCTAAAGGCAAAGACAGCATTCAACTCAATCCCTTTGCCTCTCCATGCACCTGCACCCCTCAGGAAAGCTGGGATTCTCTGATAATACACAGCAGTGTTGCTTCAAAGCCCAGACCTCTCTGGCCACCTCTCAGCAGCAGGAAAAATGTAGTTTTATAAATTCCTTTGTAAAATCCTTTCATGGCAAACTTAACAACCCAGCTGTCACACACCCTTGTGTTGGCTTGGCCCAACACCTACAGGAGTCAACGCAAAGATGAGCAAGGCTGAAAACTCTCAATCTTTGCCTGCAACAGAATTTCATCACCAGAGAATCTAGCTCATTATTTTTAGCTATTTTCACTCATTTATACAACTGAGTATTAAAGGGAGGGAAAACAAGCCAATAGAAAACCCCCAAAAACCTGAAACAGTCATTACTAGTGTCTATTTCATTCTCACATGATGGATAATCATGAGTAAGAATGTATAAAATTTCATCTGCTCCTCCACTCCATGCTAATTGAAGTTCAGCATTTGCAGCTAATTACTAAAAGAGCTGGGGGCAGATAAAAGGATATTCTTGTGTTTATAAACCTGCTGATGAAAATTTAAAAGCTCCATCTGGTACAAGCACATAACCCTACTGCCTGAAGCACATAACCAAATCCTGCTTTGAACGTGGGCCGCTTTCAGTGAGGCAACAATGCAGCAATATTATTATTTGCACTTAGACAAAATGCAGCTGTTTGAGTTTCTGCACTGTGTTCACACAGTGAAGTTCTCACAGACTGTATTATTCCTCTTATCCCATCAGCATGTCAGGATCTAGCTGGGGTCACTGCAATCATCCACAAGAAAGGGTCCCTAATTCTGTGGTTGCCATGAAGTGCCAAAACAAGTAAACACCATCCCTGAGAGCTGCTCCAGCCCTCACACTGCTCCTAAAAAATCCCTTCTTGCCTCTCCACCAGACATGTCCATATGGCATGGGAAAGCTCAAGGAGAGGTGATACTACCAGGACTAGAGCAGAGCTCCCAACTGACACGGTATCTGTGCCAATTGATATGATTTCAGGGATGCATCCATCTGCACAGGAGGCAAGAAGAGGTCCCATGTCACAGCTGAACTCCCTACGTGTGTTGAGCACTTGAGACAGCTGATGCACAGAAAAGCATTTTGTGGGACTGTCTTCTTTCCACCTGGCTGATTTCCAGTGGGAGTGCATGTATCATCAGCATGGGAATGCAATTCCTCTCTGCTCAGGGAAGAAAGAAGAAAATTTGGGAGAATTTGGCAGCTCATTCTACCCCAATCTCACAAAGCACTTTAGCCTGCCAGTAATCACACATCTGAGTACTCAGAAATGGCAAATCTAGACATTTGAGGATCAAATTCTATTGCCCTTGCATGAATTAAGGACATTTCCTCTGATTACAACAGCTAAAAACCCATGTGTGAGATGCTGATCACATTCCTTCACATGAGCTGAAACACATTTGCATTGTAGGATTTTTACTACCAACATTTAAATTGGAATAGTGCCAAAAACACCAGTATCAAGAAAACAAGTATCAATCTGCTAAGTACTGCACAAACACCTATCACACTGAGTAAATGACAGATCCTAAAGCCTTTGGTGTACAGCATCGAAGAATTGTAGAGATTACAATTTCTCTGCCTTGCAGAAATCAGCTGTTGTCTTCTTATGCAAAGGCAAAATGAAATTTCCAATGACATTATCATTCAAAAAGACTGTTATAAGCAGAGCAGATTTGTTCCTTGTGGGTATTTAAATTGTGAACTGAAAGTGAAAATAAGACTATAATAAGCCTTGCTACTTTGCTGTCTCCTTGATGCCACACAAACCAGCTTTCTCCTCTTGTCATCTGCAGTAGGCTGTAGCTCACAAGACAGGATCTGTGAGACTCTGCTTTACACATGACATAACCAGCTATATTCTCCATTCCCCAGCCCACAGGAGAGGCACATGTGGCTGTGTCTGACTGCTGAGTGCTGGCCAAGAGCTCTGCAAATGCTGGCTGCTCTGTCAGGAGACCTGGAGAAAGTGAGGGTGGGCAAAAGGCAGCAAGAAGGGAGGTATTTGGGGATTGGAGTAGAAAAGGGAGACAGCGACAGAGGAATAGCACTGGGTATGGCCCAGTACTGTCAGGCTCTCTGCTTTTTTTCTTCTTTCTGCTGCACATTTGTGGTGTGAAAAGTTGGGGGGGCTTTAATTTGCATGGAGTAAGACGTAAGCAGTTATTTTAGGGAAGCATAAAAACTCTTCCCTTTCAGTCTAACCCCCCTAGAATCTGAAATTCAAGAAAAATTAAAAGGCTGGCAAATGGTGAAGTGCAGGCACAGCGCATTCCCCTAGACACTCTTCCAAATGTCACACTGGTATTAAACTCTGCCCTGCTCTGAGAGCTCACATCCGATGCCTGCTGCGCCGAGCTTTTAATACAGCTGGGAAACTCAGCTCAGTGAAAGCTTTCAGAGAACCCACTGGTTAAACACACTGGATTTAATAAACCACAGAGCAAGTCAGCTACAATATGAACTACAAATTAACACTCTTTATCTGCTGAAGGCCAAGAGACAAATGCCACTGCCATCTCACAGATCTGTTTCTAAGCAACCGGGCCCCACAGGCCAGGGCAATAGGTATGGGCAGAAGCAGGAGCAGATCATAAACACCATCACTTGCAGCTGTGCCACAAGAGCCTGATGATGGTGATACATCCTCAGCCAGGCCCCAGAGCAGTGGGCTTTGCATGTAACTGTCTGTGAACAGCTGCCTTAAGTGCAACAGCATACAGGGACTCCTGTCATTGCAAAGATCACAGGTGTCTTTGAAGGGATGGGCAGCAACGTAACACTGGGGTGCCTGAGATTCTATTTTCACAAGGTAACTCCTTCCCTTGGAGCCCATAATGATTCTAAAAATACAAACAGCAAATTTAAGAACTCTTCAAACAGGTATACTTAGAATGGTTTAATTTACATGATCCTGGAGCCAGTAAAAAACTCTAAATCATCCTATTTTTTTCAAATTGTGATTTTTAAAACGTTGCTTAAGATCTAAGGTTGAAGATTCTACTATTAAGGGTAAACTTTCTTTGAAACATAAATGATTATTTTTAAAAATGGACATAGCTGAAAACATCAACTGTCAATTGAAGTTATTATCCAGCAGATGAGGACATCAAGGGAATTTATTAAACTGCAACTATCTGCTGCTTTCCTGTTATACACACAGCCTTGGGAACTCAGCCCAACTCACTGTGTCTGTGTAACACGAAAGGCACCAATTTCCCAGAGGAAACTCTGATAAGGCTTCTTGAGCTAATTGCTCAGCTTCTAATTAGGCATTAGGAGAGCACAGGGAAGTGACTGTAAGAACAGCAGCGTGCAAGCTCACATGACAGTGCTGTGCTAGAGCACCCTCTCCTTACCCACAGCCAAACATCTCATTGGGCTTTCAAGCTCTGACAGACAGGATCCAGCACAAGCATCCCCAAGCGCAGCCTCTGCATTCTCTGTTGGTGAAAATCAGAACTGTCCACCCATGTCAGGTCCCTTACCACCGTGACCACAGCACTGCTCTGCCCACAGGGAGGACCCACTAGTTGAATCAGATTTGGCTTCTTCTTGTGAGCAGGAGGATTTTTTAGTAAAATGATGGATTTTTCCTTCTTCTAATCTGTGACTTGCAGTAGTGGATTTTTTATACATGGAAGGCTCTAATTTAGCCCCAGATCATATTTGTCTTTAAGCTCATCCTGTTTCAGAATAAAAGCAAAATCTGGTGCTTGAAACAGATGAGAAATAATCCTGCCTACCTGATTTTCACCATTTAAGATTTGTAAAAATTTTATGGAGGAAATCTGTGTTGTACGGTGCCTGAAGAAGCTTTCTCACTTTAGTTACATTGCACAGCTGAAGCAAATGGTAGTTGTTTCTATTTTTTTCCTGCCTAGAAATTGTAAATTCCAGTCTTGTCCATTCTCTTTTTTTTTTTCTTTCCAGCTGATTCTCTTCATGAATTCTTAGCTTTCTGACCCAAGCAGCATTTCCTAAGGAACCCTCTCTGACTAAGAGGGATGAAACTCCAGAATTCAGAAGAGGATTTTCTATGCCCACCTCTTCAGCTAAGAACTGAGGAAGACCCTTGGGAACCTGCATCATCCAAGAAGACCTCTCCTAGAGAGGAAGAGGGACTGAAGACAATGTTCTGCATGGTTCTAAGGTAAAAGACAAGCAGGGAGAAAGCCTTCCTGTTTCTGGCAAGGCTCACAAAGGAAAGATACTGAACTTTTAGACATCTTGCTGATGTGGTCATTCAGAACTGATGAAGTTGTGAGTTGAAATTAAAGGTGGACTTGAAAATCTATCTGGATAAGAATTAGTGATCATAGACAAGTCTAGCAAAAAAAAAAAAAAAAATCCAGAAGAGTTATTAAATCCCATTCTTCTGGGTTTTAACAAACCCTTTCCTTGAGGCATGAATGGGGCCCAATAGGCAGCACACTGAATGCTGTCAACACCATTTTGGGGATGGAGCTGAAAAAAGAGAAGAAAACTGCCACTTATTCTGAAATATTCAGTAATGGCCACTGGCAATGACAGGAAAGAGCCCTAGATTACAAGTATTATTGAGGAAGACAGTATCACTCTATTTGCAATTATTGAAAAGAAAACCCAAAGCAATATCCTTTCTTTATATATGAAATACTTTTTCTCTCATTCAGTTACACATTTTCAGCAATCAAGAGGACCAATAATCTTCAGCTAATGCCTTTGGCAAGAATAAGCAGACAGCTCTCACTGGAGATCAATTGCTCAAGTCCCAACAACAGTTTACAAAAATTCTACCTTCTGCATCTCCTTGGAGAGTGATGTTTATGACAGTTTGCCTGGAAAAACAGGATATGATGCTATTCTTACAGCTAAAATAGAAGGGGAAGAGCCTGCCATGACAGTGTTTCTTTAATGATAAGAACAGACTATAAGACTGACATATATAAAATTTAGCAAACTATTTGCTTTATTTACAGACTGTGTGAACTTGGAAAAGGAGATGGGGTGAGGTGTTGTTCAGTGTACTCTGCCTTCCCTTGCCATTATAGCACTTGAAAGTCCAACTCATTCCAATGTTAACACCCACAAAGACACACACAGAGGTTACACTGAAGAGATTCATAGGCATTTCAGCCTTGCTTCCAACCAGCTCTGCACACCTGTGGACACCAGTGACTTGAGAATCATAGGCAGAAATGCAGTTTCTTGACCAAGAAAATACTGCAAAGCAAGGTTATTTTTTAAGCATCCCTCTTGACTTGTAGGTGAAATTATACTACCTGTAAATACTTTTGAGAACAGAAGAGTTATGACCTATAATACTGTCATTACTCATCTTCATGGGATGTCCTGCACTTGGAGACCTGAATCCTGATGTGGAGTTGATGCCTGGGTACCACAGATCATCTATTGTGAAACAGCTGCTGCAGGGAAGGGAAAATGCTCTAAAACCTGCAGAGGTAGGAAACTGAGTCAAATAAGGCAGAGGAAGGTGAAAGCTGACTTAAATACAACTTCCTCTCAATTCTTTACCCCTCCAACCTTCACACCTGCATGTCTCTTAGTCAGGTGCATCTGTGTGAATTTGGTCAACTTTGTACCAACTTACAATTAGGTTCACATCCCAAACTGGTGCATTGATTTTCAGGACTGCTGAATACACAGATGCTCTTGCCAAATTTAAAAGAAGCCACGGAGATTTTAGCTCTTTGGAAAACAATGCCATCTAAGCTTTAACTTTACTAATTTTTCAGGAGCAGATCACTGCAAGTTGTACAGCAGAAGAATAAGAGAGGTACCTTGTGGTTATCAGATTTTAAGATCCTGATCTTTCATTTTTGTCTAAGGCCAGAAGCACAAGTGTGGGAATACTGCAACAAATGCTTACAGATGGACTGATTCCCTCTAGATGGGAATGAAACAGCTGAATGTGTGCAGTCTGTACCTCTTCAGATCAAAGGTCCTTCCCTCCAGTCAGGATTGATCTTTCACAAAGAACAAGAAAAGAACACTTGCAGAGATCGTTTCCTGAATTTACTTGCAATAAGACGGTTTTGAAACCATGCTTCTTGTCTGTGTCATGCTCCTGGAAATATGCTGCACATCAGACAAACACAGAAAGGCTTGCTCTTCTTTTAGAAGCAGGAATAGAAAAATAAAAACAACACAGAAATAATCTCAAAAAGCGCAGACAAATAGCAGGTACAAAGGTAAAGAAAACTACTGATATTCTGGTGAAAATGTGAAGGCACAGTGAGGCATTTGCCCAGTCTCCCTGAAGGCCTGATGTGGCTGTGAACACTGAACAGGCTGTGCAGAGATGTGCCAGCCTCCAGTGCCTCGGCACAGAAAAGAGCAGACCCACATCCTCTCCAGCCATGGGGGCTGTGAGATCACACAGCCTGGGGCTTTCTTCTTCTGCATTGCCAATGCGAGTTTGTGCATCACACATTGATTAAAAAATGAAAAAACGGACTCAAAAATAAGAATGGAAGCAAGATACCAGTCTCTACCTCTCAGCTTTCCACAGGCTAATAAATGAAATAGCCTGACATTGAAGAAATCTGTGTCAGATACATCAAACAGTCATCAAAGAAATTTTCAAGAGACAGAAAACACAAACTGAGCAGACTACAATGAAAAGCAAACAAGATATACAAGTTTAATAACTTGGGAGATATTTTCTCATCACTAGTCTGTGATATTTTGGCTTGCTACTTTAAAGGTACATTGAATAAACATTTGAGCCATCTAGTTTTGCTGCAGTATTACTGAAAATCAAGTAATGAACAGAAACTGGACTAGAGCAATAGGCACATTTATAGACCATTCACAAATGCTGGAGGCTTGAGAACCACAAGGGCTTTTTCTTAATTATCTACACACTGTTTTGGGAATCACAGAAAATCTCTTCCATCAGAACTAGCTTGAGAGCAAATTGGGCTTTGAACAGAATTGTTTTGCCATTTAATCAACCAGCTTTCTGCAGGAATTGCTCTGTGGCTAATAAATCAAGCACCTGAAAACTGAAATTGGAAATGGTTATAATGTGAGAAGGATATTGGGAGTGAACCCTCAGGCCCCGAGGCTGCACTTAGGTGGTGCCATGGCTGTGATACTCTCTGTGCTTCTGAATGGACTGAGAAAACCTGAAGTAGAGAGCAGAAGGGAGAAGGTCCTTGACAAGGAGTATGACTTTAAAAGCTATAAAGAAAAAACACTGAGCAAGCAAGTCTCCATGCTCACCTCCTCACTTTGTCGTCTCAGCCAGTCATGAGAAAGGCTTGGCAATGCAGGCATTTCCCAGCTCGGCCCTCAAAGGGCAAACAGCAAAAGGTTTCAGTCACTCCAGACTTGTTTCCATCCTTTTACCTGGCTCTATAGCCTATTAGTCCTGCTTTTTATGAACACTTCTTGGCCATGAGCAGATCTGGGTGCACCCAAACCTCTCAGTTCTGCCCCAAATCAAGCATTTCACCGGAATTAACTGCGGACACAATTCTGGGTAAAATACGAAGGCAACCGAGAGCCCAAATCCTGTTTACAAAGCAAACAAAATAAACCCAAAGTTATGTTGTCCATCCCATATTATTATCACACAGCAATTCTGCACCACGATGGCCCTCCGAGGAGGCTGCACACACTTCATCAGGAAAGAGCCTGGTGCTGTGTGTGAAGCACTTGCTTGGAGCTTTTTAGCAACTCCTTCAACTACTGACGAACTGTGGTTAGTGATAGTTACTGCAACCAAATACTTGTGAACAGAAAAACTAATTAATTCCTGCACAATAAGGTGAATAAAAGGACAGATAAACCAGAGCAAGCTAGGGCAATTCCAATGTTCAATTATTAAAGGAAACATTTTTCACCCACCTGAGGCCCTAAGATTGAAAAGACTGAATACATGTAACTGAAAATACCCACTTCATTCAAAAATAATCACACAAGTAGCAAGGGAGGGAAAGAGAGACAATTTTAAAAAACTTAATCCACCTGATATTTGCAGGTATAAATATTTTGATCATTTACCAATAGTAAAGAACCACTTCCCAACCATTTTTCAAGGTGATGTGAGAGCGTTTGCATGACTTTTAACAGAGCAGGGAGATGAGTAATGCTCGTATTTGTTTAGAATTTGTTCTCTGAGTAGGGGCTAGAGAGACTACAGAAGCAGATATGGGGAAACACCAGCAAGTTCAGAATTTGCAGTTTATTGATCAGACTCCCAAAATTGCACAGCTCTTTTTTTTTAAATGTGAAGCAACCAATGTAACTGGGGCATTTAGCAATTCCCATTGCTCTTTTGTCATCTGGATGAGAACACAGGTGTAACCACATTTAAAAATGTCAATGAATTAATGATACTGATTAGTACCAGCTGGTAAACATGAATACAAACATAATTAATAGTATTAATCATATTAATATGGCCATTCACCTATTCAAAGGAAAAAGCAAATATTTAACAGAATGAATGCCTGAAAATTCACACTTTTATTCAGTGATAAAATTGGGTAAGTAGGATATGTGTATAATATAAAACAGATCCTTAACAGTGAAGGTAGATTCCATTTTTCAAATAAAAAGGGAAGCTTACCACTGGGCAATTCCTATATCTAAGTTGGAGATACTCCTGACAGCTGTGTTCCAGTACAAGCTCAAGTCTCCTGGTTCTTACTTGACATTGGTTGGTGCGTGGGATTTGACAGCCCACATAATTTAGCAGATCCCACTTTGGAGTAATTTTCTTTTAACCAAAAAGTTCATGATCAGCCCAAGAATTTTGTTTTAAAAGGCCTAAAAAGTACACAATTCAAACAGATTGGATTCTGTGATTGTAGCAAATACATCTGTTTTATTTCTAAATAAAACAGGGAATTCTGAACCAAAGGCTTCAGTGAACCTTTTCAGCTCAAGTTTTGGGATTTGTCTTCAAAGGCTACTTAATAGGGTTTTTTTAGATCACATGTGGACAATGTGAGGATGTAAGTAGTTAATTTGTGTTCCACTACCTTGACAACCTGCTACCTTAATCTCTTTCATTTCCTCACAAAGCCCCAGCAGCTTTGCAAGAGGATACTTCTGCAGAGAATATAGACATCTGAGCCTCTTAAAGAAGGTGTAGCTGCACATACAACAGTGTACCAGAAGATGCTCATATTCAAAAGAGATTTGGACTTGAACATTATTAACTTACCAAAAAGGTGGCTATTTGCATTTTCCATTAATTAAATTAAGTCAGGAACAGCAGTCAGAAAATAAAATTGACTTTCAGGAGATCCCTCAGCTCTGAGGTTTAAAAACTTCTACGTTCATAGCACAGTTTTTTATTCCCTTCACTCTACAAACAAACCCACTCCCCACTTTCACATTCTTCCACTTCCCCTTGGCCACACTCACTGCTGAAGTTTAGTCGTGACTCTTAAGACAATGGAAAATATATCTGATGCTTCCTTGAGCTGGAAAAATGTTTAATGCATTAAGGGCACAAGAAAAAAAATGGGTGCCCTTGAGTAAGCAATTGAATCAGGATAAAATAAAGGTCACTGAGAATTAAAATGAAACAAATATCTGCCTCCCCGCATGCACAAAGGTTTAGTGCCCTCTCTGCAGCTACTGTCACTCATTCTTTATAACAAAAAACTTAGAGGCCAGTCTGCTGCAGCACAGCCTTGTACCAGTTCAGAGATTAAGGTATTCACACAGAGGTGGAGACAAAAGGTATATTTTAGTGACATAGCACTTGTGATCTAAAGCCAAAATCTAAGCCACAAGCAGAGCTCAAAGAGCAAAGTGAAGCCATCCTAAAGAAGATATGCAAGGTTAATCGTGGGGTGTGGTCTCGTCACTTCTTTTTCAAGAGTCTACCATCACTACCAACTACTACAGAGTTTAAAAGATGTTGGAGTTTTTTTGGGATTGGTTTGGGGTTTTTTCAGCCTTTGGCTCAACAATTCATGCTCCTGCCAAGCCATGAGGAAAAGAAGGCTTGGGAAAAGTTGTTTAAACCTGCTCATCATCAACAGAACAGACATCACAGGCAGCAGAGTCAATCTGAAGACAGCAAAGGAGTGGTCTGTCCTGGTGGAGCAGGGACTGTGCAAAGCAGGGAGAAAGGCATTATTTGCTATCTTGCAGAGAGGAATTAAGTGCCAGTGTCAGTGGCTGCTTTCTAACATCCACTGCCCATCTCAGTGGGGTCCCTCTCTACCTACATGCACTTAGTGCCCACATCTCACTGCCTTTGAGAGATCACTGTTTATTTTGTCAACTACATTAGAGAATTCTTCCTCATGTTGCAAAACATTAATTTAAAGGAAACTCAAAATAAATACAAATAATGGTGTTTCTTATGATTGTACGAAGAGCCCTAAGTTTTTAAAATGCAATTTACATGAGAGAAGACAAAAGGATTTTGAACTCTTTAGCAAAAACTATTCCAAGGGAAAAAAAGTGATTGAAAAGAAATTACATCCTGGCTACAAGTAAATTATATTACAGACAGCTAGTTGTCCAACAGGAACACTTTGGACTGTGATACACATCAAAATAAATCTAATTACCTCTAAAAATCAGAGAATCTGTAAGTTTACCTAAAAAACAGGATATGAGCTTTTAATTGTTTTCACTGCAGACACAAACAAAAGACACTGATTAACTTACTGGGCTCAAGAGAGGTAATTATTTTGCAGCAGATGCATCTCTAAGGGCAATTCTGTGACAGCTCCAGATTTAATCTGTCTTTGTTTTATGAAGACCATCTGCACAAATTACTTTTTCCCTCAGATTTTAGGTTTTGAGGTGAACTCTGCTCAGACAGAACGCAAAACTCAATTATAGCCCAGTATCAGGTTGATACTGATGCTAGAGACACATGCTACAGACTAAGTCTAATGAAAAGCCCCTAGCTGAAAACAGAATTTAATTTCCTCTAAAAAAACCCCAAACACTCCCCAGTTTTGTAAAAATATTAAAAATATTATAAAAAAAGATGGACAGATTACTGAGAACATATGAAAGGGAGAATATTTGAAAAGTTTCTTGCCAGGAAACAAGCTAAGAAGTATTTATTAAAATACTCTCTTACAGCTAATGTGCTGTTTCATTCTGCAATTCCAAGAGCAGAACATCTAGGTAACAATATTCTGAAATACTCTAAATCCACAGACTTGAGAAAATGCTTAGCAAGAGATGCCAACCTCTCCATTAACTTTCCCAATGCTGTTTTCCAGATCACTGCTGACTAGAGCAAGGCTTCAACTCCTTTCCAAGCATCCATCCCCACAGCCCTCCACCAGCCCTCATCTGCAGTGCACTTAGTGTCTGGAGCTCTGTAGAGACAGAAGTGCCTTAGGTTTTCTTTATTCCAGTTAATCCATTGAAAGAACTGTATCCTCCACATCAAGTGGATGGGCCCTGAGCAGTAGGATTTCAGGAGGCATGCAGAGAGTAAGAAGCCATACAAATTGCATCTATCAGGACTCCCTTCCATGCTCTCCTTTGGATGCACATGCTCTCCCCAAGAGAGCTCTATGTACCAAGGTACAGCTAAGATGTAACAGGTGGTTTATTCCTCTGCCTTTGTATTAGTTTTTTGCCTTTAAGCAGGACTTAACGTGCACCAAAGCATATTTTGGACAGGGACGTGTTTTTAAGACCACACTGAGCTTTAGGGAACACTCACATGGATGTTAATGAGACCAGAGATGTTCCCATAAACACTCACAGAGGAAGAACAAGGGTGCTTTTGGGCAAGGTATTACAGAAAAAGACAAACCAAGAGTTAAATCAGCATAGTCACGTCTGTGGCTTCATTAGTAACTACAGCAAGAGCAATCGGGGATACCATCATGTCCTGAAGAAAAATAAAATCCACAGGAACACACTGGTCCCTCAGAAAGAAGCAGAAACAACTGTTTTCAAATTGGCAATCAACAGTGTTTTGCAAAAGGAAAACCCCAGACCAGATGTAACAGCTTCCAAATCAGCAGCGATTATTTTCTCATGCAATAATCAAGTGAGGGAACCAGATTGCTGCAGCAAGCTAATAACCTCATGGCTGAGAAAAGCTACAGAGGTCTGTTTGAGAGGTGCAGAGAAAGGGAGGGCCCAGCTATTGCCTGGCACGGCTTCAAAAAGCTATGAAGGTTCAAGTAAATGCCTTCACTGAGGCTGCTAAACCAAAGAAAGCCTCTGGTCTCCTCTCAAATTTGACCACCCCACTGTTTTTGGATCACTCTTGCCTCAATACCTGCTCCAAGAACCCACAGGAACCGAGATGAGCAGGATCTTGTGGCACATAGAATTGTAGTATTCCTAAGGAGGCCAAATTTGGCTCTAGCTCCAATAGTACAGCCATGAAATAATGCGTTTCTGTCCACGGCTTTGCTGCAAGAGCATTTGCCTAAGTTTTACCCTACACATTCATTTAGTACCAGTTTGGAAAGGCAAATTCTGGTTGTAGTCAATAGCTGAGAGACTCCTGCCAGATCCTCTGAAGGATTTCCTTCTGAAATCACATTAAGAAGTGGTTAAACTGGTACTAAATGAATGTTCACTTGACAGGAGGATCAAGAGAGGGGGAACCATCAGTATAATCCCAGAAAGCACAGGCTTCCACACTTCAACACACAGTTGGGAACTGGCATCTGGAAACAGCACAGTGGCTTTGTTCTGTGATAGGGAAAGAAAGATTTTGGCAAATTAAGGATGAAACAAAGCAGGTTATTAGACTCAAGTATTAAAACCAGCCACATGCCCTTTTCAAAGATGGATTATTGCCTGAAAGATACCATTAGGTTTTATATGCCCTCATTCTGTGGCCAACTCTTCAACAGCTGTAGAGATAGCAGTCAATTAATCCATAATCAAAGGCTCATCTACAAATATTTCATTGCCAGGTATTGTTAACAAAAGAGAAGTCATGAAGAATTTAAGTGATTGACTGTTTTGTGCACGTGTTTGCAGAAGCAAACCCAGCATTTTGTTTCCTGCATGAAAATCTCATTTGACAACACGTGATCACCCTTTCCACCACATGGTCTAACTCACCCTGGTGTGTTTGCAGCTCACAGTTGCTAATTATGGAGTGTGATGCTTTCATTCTGAAGATCACACCCAACTGTCAACCTCATTTTTGCTTTAATCTTCTGCTGAATCAGAAAGAAATCTGAAAGAATGATTCCTCAAAATAAAAAAAAAATCCCATCTAGAGTTACATCCGAAATAAATCACTGTCTCCATTAACTATCAGCAGATTGTTGAAAGCTAATAGCAATAGGTGATTTCTTAACAATGCAAACGTACTTCCCTTTATATTCCAGGATTGCTGGGCTTAACAATACCAACATTTCCTTCCATTCAGTCCAACCCAGGCATGAAACCCACTGGCACGAACTCAGTGTCTCAGCCACTGGAGCTAACTTCACTTCTGGAATGCTGTCACAGGCTCTGCAGATGATTCACACACACACAAATGCAATTGGACAACTGCCTCATACAAAATAATAATTAGCAGCTATAACAAACATCCTACCACAAAGCACTGGTGCAGCATGAAATGGATCTTCTCAAGTTGTTTTATTTTGCAACTTCTACTGCCTTCATTATATTTTAATTAAGACTGCATCAGGAGAAAAATTAACCTAGAAATAACCTCATTAGACATCCAGAGAAGCAGCAATGTAGAGCAATGTTAAATTCAGCTGGGATTGCAGATGGTAGCTCTGTAAATCAGGTTCTGCTTCAATTCAGCACTTCAGCAGAATGTTCATCCTTTCAAGAAATTGCCACTGAATTGTAAAATATCATCAAACAGATCTCACTTGTGCTGCAGCATGACCAGAAGTAGAGCTGATACATTTCTTTGCAATCTTAATAGCCAATAATATTTTCAATAGCCACTGAATTCAAAATAAGTTTGTATTATGAATAGTACAGAAGGACTCAGGCTAGCACTGGGTCAGCATATTAGGGATGAGTATTCTTTAGGTCTGTACAAGTTACTGTATTTTTGGTTTATCTACCAGTGGGTTATTCATTAATAAAATTAAATACCACTGTAAAATTTACTCATACACAAATACAACCTAAGCTGTGGACCCCAAAAAAGTTCGTCCCCTCCTTCAACTCTGCCTTGCCTGCTTCTCTATTCCAACAATCCCCTCCTGCTTCTGCTTTTGGGCATTTTATCCAAGGATTTATTTTCAAGTAATCAGTGCTTAAGAGGTACAGTCTAGAAGGCAAGAATGGTACCTATGACAGCATTAGTATCAGCTCTGCCACCTGCAGAACAGGAATATTCTTTTCTAAAGGGGAAAGGAAGGAGGTGCCAGGGAGGATCAGATCAGTTTCTAGTCCCGTACGCTCCCTCCACTTGTGGTCTATTCTAGGTGGCAATGTCGTGGTGGGGACATGTGGGTGTGACCTGACACTTGAAATTAGACAGTGATTAGTAAAAGCCTTGAAACACCATCAGAGGTATTCAATATCTCAGCAACATTTGTATCAGCAAGAACTATTGACTGAGCTTGCTCTCATTACCCAAATCAGTGCACAGTCCCCTTCCTTTCACTCCTAAGCTCTTTGCCTCAATGACTTTCTGTTGCACTGAGTTTTATAATCTAATTACCTGCCGTGTAAGAAGTGACTGATTTTGATTCTACTGCCTTTCCTTTTCGTCCAACAGACACAGAACCAACATTCAGATTCCTCTTGAGATCATTACTGGTTTAAATTTAATTTTAAAAATAGGAAAAAGAAAAGGTTTGCATCATTCTTTGAGACAGAAATACACATGTGAAACAGACCACTATGAAAGTACCAAAGCCTCCATTCATCTAGACGACATTATAGCATACTTGTCTGTTTTCCCATGCTCAGTCTTTCTGATCCTTTTTGTCTCTTATTTTCAGATTAAAAACCAAAAAAACCCAACAAACATACTAACTAAAAAAAAACAACAAAAAACCCCACATGCAAAGCCCCAAAACCTTTCCTGTCAGGCACTGCAGCCTGTACAAAGCTGGGACCTCCTTTAGTACTAACTTGCATCATGTTATTACTTAGAGCTGTATAAAACAGTCTGTAGGCACTTACGGAAGGCAGGAATGCAAAGGGTTTACCTTCTTCACAAACCCAAGTAACTTCTGGAATAAGATAACCCCTCTACCACAGGCAGTGCTACTTTTATAAAATACAGTAAACTTGCAGAACTCAATCCCCCACTCGCTCTCACCTCTACCAAGAGTGAACACAAACAAGGCATAGCCAGATTCCCTCGGCAGGCTGAAAAGAACAGCAAGCAGCACATAGCACAAAACATTGTCATTTGCTTGCCAGTGCTTATTGCAGCAATAAATAACCAGCTGCCCGCCGCCCTTCACAGAGAAACCCTTAGCACGGAGGCTTGCTGGAAAGGCAGCAGCACTGCTCATCCTGACAGCACTCCATCTGTCTGGGAGGAGATTTCATAGGCACAAGAGATGTGCATGCATAAGCCAGCCAAGAGGCTCAGCTACCATGGAATCTACAGCACACAACACAAAGAAGGGAGGGTAGTGGGGTGAGGGGTTGTTAAACTCATGAAATGAAGGAAGAAATCAGAAGCAGGAGGGCTCCAGGACAAACCTTCAGATACTGCAACCCACACTGATGCTGAATCACTGGCCTGTGTTGTTTTGTTTCAAAAAATATTGTGGATGATGATGTGTGCTGTATTTTATACTCGCAGTCTGCTACTAAGGGGCTATGACTCACTATTTTTTATGCTGCAGCCTCATCAGTTGCACACCAGTGAGCTCAGTGAAGTAAACCAGAGAGAGAGAAGAAAAATGAGGCCTGAATTAAGACAGAGAACTATTTTAAATTCAGCGCCAGATGCCCCACAGGTAAGTCGTGATAGCAGTCTGAGCCCTGAGGCTTTAGGAATACTTCAACCGGACTCAATCCATGTGGTGAGGTACAAGTCAGATGTTACAGAGTGGAAGCCAGGAGACGTCGAGAGCAGCATGTAAGTGTAAAGGCAGGGACTAAATAACTGCACACAAATCCAGGGCAAACTCCACAATGATCCCCACAATCCTGGCATTAATCCAAGCCACGTCACTGCACAGGAAGGACCTGCAGTCAGAAGGTAATGGCAGGCAGCACCGCTGAGTCCTACATCCTCCATGCAGCGATGGAGCATCCCCTGCAGCACTCCAGGCACTGCATCCACCCTGAGCTCCACTCAGGCACGTGGAACAAAGGCATCCTGCCCACAGCCTCCTGCTCAGCTTACTCCAAATCTGCCATGGCAAAATTGGGTAGGAACAATCTGCCTCCTTTCACAGCAGCAAGTCTGGCCTCTACACTAAGCAGCATCCTGGGAGCACAGCTTCTCATTGAAACAGCACCAGTAAAACTTTTTTGTTCTCCTCCCTGCCACTAGGCACAGAGGATTCCCTGAAATGTGTTTTCCTGTTGCCAGTTCACAGCAGCTCCTAAAGAAGCTTCAAATTCAGGGAATAAATTCAGAGGCAATAAGAGAGCACGGCAATCAGGGCAGATGCATCTTATTTTCTGCTGCTGCATCTCAACAACTGCCAGTGCAGAGCCTTTTGGTCCAATAAACTTCAGATGATTTTTCTACCACACAGTCACAGGCTATATGTGAAAAAACATTGGAATGACTGAGAGCTAAATGTAAGGAAAGCTTCCCAGTGAAAATAAAAAACTCAGGCTGTGCATATATGATCACTGGTGCCCAAAATTTGGGTCCTCTAAGGTGTTTTGTGTATCAGGACAGGTCAATCTGATAAATGACAAGACAAAACCCCTATATTTAGAATGAGACCAGGAAAAAAAGAAAGTGAAAATCTTACTAATAGAGGAATGAAAAGAAGAGGTTTTAAAGAGACTTGAGGAGTGACAAGTCTTATTTGACATGTCAAATCGCCCTCAAACCACAAACACCACTCACAACTGGACTAGAGGTGGGATGTCCCAGAGCATCTGAACAAATGTGTAAAGCTCAGAGTTTATTGGAAGCTCTGTACCATCATTTACCGGGGCTCTCTGCCTTGAGTACAGCTGCATTTCAGGCCAGTGTAACTGTACTTCTTCCCCAAGTGCTGATGCTAACGTGGGTGATCCCACAGCATTGTGTACCAAAGAAATATCCCGGTGGGCTGGCACAGGCTGGCCTCAACATGGTATTCCAAGCCAATCTGCCCATTTTTTCTGTCCTAGCCTGACATCCCTCATTATTTAAATTGGCATTTTTAAGGCACTTTCACAGATCTTTACCACCCACACCTAAGTGATAGAGCTGAGACACCAAGGCAGGCTCTGCAGACATCAGGGAAGGGTAATGCTGGTTTTACATAATGATGTTGTCACAGGCATTCCATGTTTTGTCATGCTGGCTGCTCAACACAGACACCCAATGATCTTGGGTCATTCTTGAATCATCTGCACGACAACAAAACCATAATACCAAGCTGCAAAGAGCAACTCCAGTATACAAGAAAGGAGCCAGCATCTTTTGAGTCCCACATGAAATCTAACATTGATAGAAAGATGCCATGAACACGTGTCCAGGTAACGGGAACAGCCACAGCCCTTTGCAGCTTTCCACAGTTATTTCAATTACTGAGGATTCACGGCATGTACTTTCCTTTCTCCCCAAGAAAAAATAAAGCATTTTGGGGAGGTGTTTCAGCTGTACAGCAGTTCTCACCCTCCAAAGTAAACAGAACAATTCATGCACACATGAGGATGTTTCACAACTGCTATTACTGCATTACTGGAGCACTTTGTTAGAAAAATGACTACCCTGGCTTACAAGCCTCTTACAAGCCTTGTAGCTTCTCTTCTCCATCTGTTAAGGAAAATTGGGAGTTTCACTGAAATTGTTTCCTACAAAAGATGCTTCTCTTTTTAAAAGCAGAAAGAAAAATGGGACAAGTCTAACCTGGACACTCTACAGGAGGGTCTGCAGGAGCTGTAGTCCAACCCCCTTTGTGTTCCCATTCTCCTCTGTGGTCTGTGTCCCTTGTGTAACTCTCATGTCTGTGAATCTTTTAATGCCAACTTCTTGCATGGTTTTAAAGCTAAAAACACATCCTAAAGGTTTTTGTGGGCTGTTTTTTTTAAAGGAAACCAAACCTTTTTCTCCACAGTAGCAAAGTGAACTTTTTTTTTTGCCTCTCAGTGTTTCAGACACTGAGCACTGACTGTTCACACATACACTGGTTCATATTATCTGGTTCACATTATCCATGTTTAGACACAAGTGCACACAAATTCACCACTACAGCAGGAAAGCAGGGGACATTCTCCCAGAACTCTGCACACTGCTCGGTGAAATACTTTATGGACACCTGGACCCAACACAACACTAATACACTTATCAATAGCCACTTCTCAATGGTAAGAAGCATCTGTGGAAGGTTATCTTGGAATTCAGCTCATAAAAACATCACTTGCCTGAGAAAGAGGAAATGTATTGAAGTTAACATGGTAACCCGAGGTGATGGGTAAAGAGCTCTCACACACACATGCAGAATATTCTCTGCATCAATGGAGATGTCACTGTTATTCATCTTCCCATACCCGTCCAGCCCTACAGTTGTGTCAGGGATTGCTCCCAGAGCTCCTGAGCTTCAAAATAATGACAGAGTTAACCAAAACTTAGTGATTAAACAACAAAACCCCTTTTGTGCAGGATTTCTGACCTCTCCCTCAACCTAACAGTTTAATTTCCTCTTTCCCTTTGCTGAATCCTGCACTTTCATTCAACCCATCTCCTTTCTATTGGCACTTCAGCACCTTTGCACAGAGCCGCAATAATGCTAAGGGGAGCTGAGTTGGGCCGTGCAGCAGATGAGGATCTCTACAAGATCAGCCTGTGCTTCCAAATCTGATTGTGAGGAGGAAACGGCTCAAGGCCAGCACCTAAGCGAGAAGCAGGTGGTAGAAGCAGTCCCTGGGCAAGATGGCACTGATGAGTCCAAACAAGGCATTTATCTCTTTCAGAAAAGAACGGAACTTGAAGAATTTCCACTACAGCTTTGAACTAAATAAACTGTCCCAGGAAAATAAGCATCTCTGATCTGCCTGCCTGTAACCAGACCCCCTGGCCTGCAGCACTCAGTGCATCCCCTGCAGCCACACACAGGAAAATGGAAGAGCACCAACGCTATCATGGCCATTAGTGCATTCTGGAGTCATGCTCTTGAGGGACTAACAAGGAATGACATCCATTTGCTGAAATATTGTCCTATGCCATGGCTCCCATGCTGGCTATCTAGATGCCACACAGACCTGCTAAGTTTTTCCCTGAAAATTCTGGGGCCCAACTAAAGAAAATTTACAGGCAAATTTGTTTCAGATAGTTCAGTGTAGCAGACAGCCATTCCAGGTGAACCTCTGTTTTACAGGGTCACTATTCAGTAGCCACTCTGCTGCCTCCAGCAGCATCAGCTGAGTGCCAACATCCAGCATCCAGCTGCTCTGGGATAGACCCACCTCCATTGATGACTTCCAGGGGCAAGGAACAGAGATCATTGTTTTGAAAAGGCTGAGTAGGACTACAAAAAGAGCTTCAAGCACAGAAGAAACTTTGCACTACATATGTGATAAACAAATATTTATGGACTGGGGAAGCCCAGGGAAGCGCCCATTGAGGAGGAACCCAAGCAAGGAGCAGCTTTTCAGCCATGTCTGCACTGTATTTTGCAGCTTCACAGAGTCAGGAGCATCTGGCTTCCCAAAGACACCCCCATCCCAGCCTGATATCAGTCTCTGTCTTGGTCAGGAAGAACTCCTGAGGTCTTCTTGTACTAGCTTAGAAATTGTTCTTTGTTCTCATAATATTTAATGGCATCATAGTGGTTGCAAATGACGGCTGAATTTATTATTCCCCAGTAAAACACATATTTGAACAGCTTCTGTTCCCAATTATAATTTTCCATCTCAAAGGACTCCACATATGCACTTCAGAGGATGAAAAATGATTCATAAAGAATTGAACAAACTCTTGTCCATTCTTGCCCATTGAACAAGTTCTTGACATTTATTTACAGGATTTGATTCCTTCTCATTCAAATGATTAATGCTCACTGGTAAGATAAAACAGCACTGGCCTGGTAAGATAAAACAGCATTGGCACAAACATGTACAAAGCTGCCTCCCAGCTAGCTTAGGAACAATTGCCATAATGACATTACTGCAGTCTGAATTGGATTAGGTCACAGCAATGGACAAACACCGACAGCTGTGACAAGAGAACTAAAAGCCCAGGTTGGAATGACACTTTATCTAAAGGTAAGGAAGAAATGGCCCACAGGGACTCCTACACTACAGTGACAGAGCAAGGTGATATTAAAAGTTCCCAGTGCCACCAGTGAGCTGACAGAGCTCTGTGTACCTGAGAGGTGCCACTGTCTGGCACTGATGGTGTGGTGGTGTGACCCTGGCTGGATGCCCCCAAAGCCACACTCCCCTCCACAACTGGACAGGGGTGAGGAAATACAACAAAAGGGTCCTGAGTTGAAATAAGGACAGGGAGAGATCACTTGCCGAATACCATCATGTTAGACTCAGCTTGGGGAAATTAAATTAATTTCTTATCGATCAAAATCAGAGCAGGATAATAAGAAGCAAAACAAATTCTCCTTCCCAAGAGACAAACTCCCAAGCTCCCCTTTATGCACAGAACCACAGGATCCGACCAGACAACTTCAATGCTAAGTACAACTCCCTGTCTCTGTTACTGAAGCATTTCCTCTGTAGCTGAGTTCTAATTATTAATGGTTTAATACAAACTGTTCACTTTCATAGAACACAGAGGTACTCTGAAGCATTAAAGTCTAAAAGGCAAGGCACATGTCTCAGTTCTTTCCCTTACTGATGTATGCATAGTGCTCTAATTCTCCTAAAAAAGGACTACTTTTCTTCCTCAGACTGTGAAGCATAAAGCACTGCCTTTTTCTGTTCTAGGACTTATTTTTTGGCTGGATGCTTTATATAGCACATCCCTGAAAAATTAATTTACACAAGATCTAAGACCTTCAGTGACCCAATGGTGCCCAGTGCTTTATTTTGTGTGTTGTGCAGTTTCCCTGTATTCTTTTTACGTGAGGTGTTATAAATTCCACCATGCCTTTTCATCCAGTGCTCAGCACAACTGGGCCACAAAGAGATGCTCGGAGGGTTCAGGATGCCAAACTCACCAGAGCCATGGAGTCACCCACTGAAGAGCCTGCCCACAACTTCAGTGGAGCTGCATGACTTCAAGTCCACTGCCCCACTGGATCACACCATCTATACAAAATTAATAGCATTTGAAACATTTTACCTTTCTTTTTCCTCTTAATAAGACTCGAGTCTAAGAAAAATCTAGCGTTTGGATCATACTTGAGTGTGTACTTGATTAAAAACCATCACTTAAAAAACCCACCAGCCCTCTTTAAGTTTTAAGCCGGCCAGGCTGGTGGAATCAGAACTGGGTAACATTGAGCACTAGAGGGCAGCAGGAAACAAACCAAAACCGTTAAAAACCCACCAATTCCCAAAACAGGGACCATGCTCTTCATCAAGGCCAATGCAGTTAAGCACAGTGCTTAACCAATTTCAAACCAACACACTGGTGTAAAAAAAAATTTAATTATGTTGTTCTGTTGTTAATAATAATTAGTTCTGTTGTTTGGGACCACAGTTCAAACCGAAGTGAGTTTGAATGTTAGCTTCCTGCAGTTGAAGAAGACTCTGCACATCCCAAAGCACCTTTGAACAGCACCCTCCTCTTCACCTTCAGAGCAAACCAAAAAGTAAAATATTCTCAGTGTGAGCTATATCTTTTAGGCAAAGGAGACTATCAAAAGTTTCTGTATCTAACCTGGAACGCATTTATGAGCCTTTTTAGCTCAGCTTCGGCTCAGTCTGAAAATGATTTAAAATATCACACACATTTTGGGTTTGCTAAGTTACACAGACCTCTTAAAGAGACTATATATAAAAGTCTTTAGCCAGACAAAAAAAGTCATTTTGGAAATTTGGCAACTTTTGGCAGCAGTGGTAGCTCGGACAGCCAAGCTGTAATTTCTATACCAAGTAATGAGCACTGAGTTCTGGGCTGAACTGAACCTCCCAGCACCCACCAAGAGCCAGCCCTGATGTGACAAAACACACTCCTTTCATTTTCAACCTCTACGTCAACACTTGTGAACAACTCCCACACAGGAAAAGCACAAGCCATGCCAGACTTCTTCAGTAAACACAAACCCTCTTCTGCAAAACAGATTAAGTCACTCTTGACCGGCCAGAGGACATGGTAGGAAGGAGAGAGCATTTAAGGACGAGTCAGAACACGTGTACCAACATTAGCAGCACTTCTCAGCTGCTAATAAAAGACACAGCAACCCACTGCAAAATTGGGCATGTAAACTCACTGGGAATAGGTAGCATTTTTTTTCCAGAGGAACCCCAATTGCCTGTAGAACTGACAGCTGTGTTAACAGGTTGAAAATCTCTGTTGAAAGTTGCTTGGTTGACTGAACACCCAGAAAGCAATCGAACAGTCCAAAAATCATGCCCTTTAACCTGGGATAATCTTGTGATAGATGTCCCTTTGATTTGAGTGGGAAGTTCGGTAGCAGTGCTGTGGCCCAGGCTCACTGATTTGCCTGAACCAGTGAGTCTCCAGTGAAATGGTCTGTCCCATTTCCCCCAAAGCTCTCATGACTTGCTCCAAATGGACTGTTTTTGAAGAAAACCTACAACACCCCACAACTGATTCAGAGAGAACCTACAGCCTGGCTCCCCACAAGGGAGAAGAGATTAACAGCCCAACACCACATTTTTCAGAAACCACCACCCTGGAAAGGCTGTAACCCCATGTGAAAGCCAGGACATGTTGCAGAGCGCTGGATCTTGGCTATACCTGTGCTGCTGCCAGGAAGAGGAGCTGCCCTCACTTCATCCACACAAATATTCACATGGCTGCCCAGAAAGCTTGGCCAGTTCCCTGAGGTGACTTCTCACTCTGTGCCAACACTAAGGATCAACCAGGAATAATAAGCACAGCCAGGAGCAGCCTGGGATTCTTGCTGCACTACAGAGGTCAGGGAAGTCCATGGAAAATAACTAAAGGTAAGCCGGGGCTCAAACTTGAAACAAACTACAGGGACAGAATCAGAGCTTTTGGAGAGGCAAAGGTTGAACACCTTTATCCTGCCAAGACGGCTTTAGTTAATTTTGCTTTTAAAAAAAGCTAGCCAGCTTTTAGATACTTTATGGTCTATTCAAGCCACAGGAAACTCTGTCTTCCTTCACCCCCCCATCTCTCCAGTATCATCCTCTCCCTCCTACTTCACCCTTCTTTTATTTTCTCTGATCCTGTGACACCCCATTTTCATCCACTGGGTGACCCTGTCCACCCATCCATTTTCCTAAGGACACAGCTTTTCCATTGCTTTTCATTGCAAAGAAAAAGCAATGAAGGCAGAGACTACAGGACAAACCATCTGCCCAAGATCACAAGCCTTAGGCAGGGCCATGAAGGGAGATGGGACTGAGCTTTGCCCATGCTTCAGAGAGGCAGTCTCCCAAGCATGATTCCACAGCTGAACTCTCAAATGCTGCCTCCAAATTTAGTAGAATTACTTGAGAGCTGCACTGGCAAACCCAATTCTGCCTGACCACAGAGCATGGGCAGAGCCCAGAACACTGTGCCCGACCAATTTGTAGTTTATTCTCTAACACTTTCTTAGGTTGCAATTTTTCCAGGTAAACTGGTTTTTTCCACTGTTCCTGGTATGCTCTGGTTCAGTGCCCTACACAAAAAGTCACATTGTCAGTGATTTATTTCTTTGGAAACAAACTTTATTTGCTTCCTAGGAAATATTAATCCAAATAATTTAAGGCTTTCCCACACATACACCTGAGTGCTGCCTGCCAAGTAAGAACTTTTGCTGGCAACTTTTCTTAATCCAGAGGAAGTGCTAAGGTGTTCCTGGTGTATTGAGCAACTGAGTGATGCAGATTAAAAAAATGATAGACAATTAAATTTTTAAAAATTATTTTCCAGTATGGAATAAAAAAAGATGAAGCATAATGAAGTGTTCACTGATCCCATTTAATTTTATCAGTCTATCACCACTTAGACACTTGAACTCACTATGACAATAAGCTAAAAGTATGAATGTTTGTTGCAAGAGCAGAACCCTCATTCCCACACAAATCATAAAACCACTCATTTATAAACAACTTAAGAGATTTAGTAATATTCCTACAGGACTACTGTTTTCTTGCCTAGGGATGCCTGCTTTCAGAAGGCCCAGTATTCAAGGCTAATGAGTTCTATCTTCTGCTATTAAAAGTGATGGAGCCTCTCTAGACTAATAAAACCTGCTACTGGTGACTCACGCAGTGGGAATACCCCCATGACCATTTCCAGCTCCTGAGGCACTGATGGTGTGGTACTTTAGTCAGGCTCAGTCCAGTTCATGCAACAGATGACAGAAAACACAGCCTGTCCTGTCAGCCGGTATCATTCCTGAGGAAGCTGCCACATTCCTAGAGACCTACCAGCCTTTTGGAAATGCTTTTGAATCACTAAGGAAGATCCTCATCCATCTGTAATCTTCTGGTCATACTGTGGGGGTGCAACCTACAGCCACTGCCACTCTCCTCACTCACACTGTGCCACAGCAGCAGTTCTCAGTGTCTCGTGACAAAACAAACAAGCAAAGGAGCTCCTTTCCCAAGATCCATTTGACAAAACCTGCTTTTCCAAGAGTATCTGGCATGGGCAGACTGTATCTAAAACCATCTTCCTGTCTCTTCTGCCAGAGTGACCAAACTCAATGGGTTTGAATGCTGAAGTTGAATCAAAAGAGAGAGTTCAAGTGGGTATGTATACTGGTTTGATGCTCCTATGAGGAGAAAAGAACCCAGATGCTCAGAGCATTAATTGGTCATGCTGTGACACTTGAGTTATTTCACTCCAGGAGCACAGGGAGCATCCCACAGTTATTGCTAAGTGGTTTCAGTTGTGAGCAGTCTCTACAACAAGCCACGAAGGGGAGGGTTCATGGGCCTCATGTGCCCTCCTCAGCACACCTGGAATCCACACTGGCACCAGGGGGTGCTGGGGACAGCAAGGAGGCAGGATGTGGCCTCTCAGCATACCTTGGTGCTGAGCTTCAGCTGCGTACTCCACACAGGCACCGCAAACAAGTTACCCGGTGCTGTCATTTCCGCACGTGTCGCTCCCACTAAGCCTCAGACATTCCTGGGACTGCCAAGTGGTCATGCAGTTATTCCATGTGTCCCATTCAACACAGCAATCAAGGCCAGTTGCCCTGAGCCACAGTAAATGGTGTTTGAGCAACACATCCCAGGAACTGCCTCACGGCTCCCAGGATTGCTTCATACCTGCGACACAGGGCTTGTGAAACCTGAGCAGACAAATGCCTCCCAGCCTGTCTCACTATCAGAGGAGCTTCCCCATCCTCCTCTCCCATGACAGTGGAAAAGGCTTGCTCAGGACATTCCTTGCAGTGCTGGTCACCACTGCTATACACAAAAATAAAGCAAAACCTCAAACCAGACGCACGGTTACTCTAGTGCAACGTGGGTCATGGAATGTGATACGTGTTGTGGTTTAAAGTAGAGGTTAACAGCAGAAGATTCCCATCATTATTAACATAAGACATGTGGCTTCCTGGTCTGCGTAACAAAACCAAAGCAAGGCTTGGTATCTGCTGTTGGCAGCTTCCATTACAGTTCTGGATGTCCCACACCTGGAGCTGAAGGCAACTGCACAGGCAAGCAGTCAACATCAGCTGAGTGAGATCAGTTGGTAGATGCCACTGCTTACCTGTTTAGCATGAAAATAGTGGAATTCCCACTCGAAGAAACTCACCTGTTGAATTTCAAGCTAATTTCTTGGAAGCAGGCCACAGAAAACCACTTTAGAGTAAGAAGAGGAACCCAACCCTACTTTTACGCTACTTAAGATTCTAAAGCAACTAGAAATGTTGTCAGTGACGTTCCACCTGCTCAGGTATCTTGACAAATCCTCTCCACGCACTATTTGCTGACCGGAACTTATTTCCCTCCAAATATTAAATATAATTACTAGAACCTTCATTCCAGCCAGCATGAATATACAGCAAGAAGTGCCACTGGGCCAGCACAGTTTGATTTCACATTTCTTGCCAGCTGTCCCTTATCTTCTCAGATACACCATGTATTTCTAAGAATCTGGAGTAGTGGCTGACCTAAAATGCTACTTCTGCAGAAACCAGTCCTCTTTCAAGTGAGGAAACTGCTGTCTCACAAGAGTTGAACTGAAGCAGTCCTCGCCACACTATTGTCATTAGCACAAGCAAATAGTTATTATTATTAAAGTAATAGGGTAACAAGGTCACATCCTGAGCTCATGATGAGCACATAAAAAACATAAGGAAAAGTTTAAAAACTCTTCCTACTGACTAGGGTAATTTGAGACAGTGTTTACTCCTGATGTCTGAAGGACTACTGTTAGTTGTCCTTCTGAGAACACATTAAATACAAAGAGTGTTGCAGAACATTAGCAGCTGACAGCATCCTCTGAGCTCCTCTCCTGTGTCCCATCATCCCACAGTTCCCACTGTATCTGTCCAGCTGCAGCAGACTGTAGTTCTGGTAAAATCGTGTTTTATGACAGGCAGGTGCACCAGTACCAGACTGCAGTGACTCAGTCAAGCAACACACTGCCTACATAGATGAAGCACTGGCTAAAGAAAGAGCATGTGGAGAAGCAGAAGCTGTTACCTGTGGGTGGAGAGGGAAAAACATCCCCAGAAGGATAAAGCTCCTCGCTGTTTCCAGAGCTGTGTGGAGGCAGAAAGTGCTCTGCTAGGTCACAAACAGAGGGAAGGTCCAATATGCTGCTCTCTGAGGTGTGACTTGGTGATGTCTCCTTTCCTTCCATGGTCCCACTGCACACAGAAATGAGACTCAGCTGGGGTTTTAGAGCATGAAAATCTAAGCAGAAGTCAACACAAATGATCTGGCATTTTTGTACTGCTTTATGAGATGAGAGGAGCTGTTCTAGTATAATCACACTTCAACTGAGAAAATAACAAATTTAAAGATGTAAAGAAGGAACAACAGCAAATCCCATAGACAACAGCCCTCAGCCTTAAGTAGGATAACTAGGAGTCCACAATAAATCTGGCTTTCCTAGAGGCTTCCCAGCAGTACAGACTCAGGCCCCAAAACTAGGAAGCCATGGAGCATATTCCTTTCAGGGTATCCTGTGTGTGCCATTTAGAAAGAAACATGTTCTACGGGGTCCTTTTCCACTGATGCTGCTACAAGTCTCAAGTTAAACCCATCCCTCTTGGCTGTGTTCACTAGCAGAAATAAAAAGCATCTTAAAACTTGGTAGCCTCAATCTCACAGGGACGGCAAAGACTTCATGGTGTGGAGACACCAGGGCAGCTGCGTTATATAATCTGTGCACAACACTTTGGAAAGCTTTGGTTGAAGGACCCCCACATTTGAACACCTTTGTATCAAGCTTCCTCAACCAGTCCACCACCACAGAGGGGAAGAACTCACAGCTGGGTGGAGATCAAGACAGCTCCATATCAAGGGCTACAGCGAATGGGCAATTCTTTTGGAGAGGATGGAACTAAAGTGTTCCAGTAAAGCAGCTCCAGGCACAGTCACATGAGTGTCTGGGGCAGAAGAGCAGTGAAATGTGGAAAACCTGGTGGGGCAGGAGATCCTTCTGTTTTGGTAAAGAGTGACAGGACAGAGGAACCAGATCTGGTAGTCAGGCAATGGCCTGTGACCCTGCAGGCTCACATTTATCTTCTCTTCTATAAAATGAAGGCAACAAATTCTTGTCTTGAGGGTATTATCAGTAAGAATGTGACAGCCACAGTGGGCAAGGAAATCCCCAGAAGGCATTAGCATTGAAAAATAAATACCCCCGTGCAGACTTAAAAAACAAAACATAATTCCTTAGGTGCTTCTGTGCTGAGTAAACTTTTAGGTAAGATACACCTCTGACCTTTGCAAAATGCTGCCCAACTCACTGATGAAGAGAGAGGAGATGATGTGATACCAGAGAAGAGCAGCTGCCTTGCCTTGGAGGGAAAAGATCCGTGCACTCAGAGAAAGATTCCAGGAAAAGGGCAGTGGAAGGTTAAAAACAAAACAAAGTACACAGCCATCTTCCCATGAACAGTCACTGCAGAAGGAAATTCTCCTCCATTGCTCTTCATGTATCAAAATATAAATGATCTGGGCATAAGGAACACAGAGAAGGAAAAACTTTCCTCAAATATTGTGTTCATGATGTGTGCTACTTTTAAGTAGAGAAGTATTTTAGACAACTAAACTGCCTATTCTCCTCCTCGGTCTGGAAAAAAAAAACCCGAAACACCAAAAACCCACACCAAAAGCCCAATGAATTGTATCCCTCCAAGGGCAAGTGGCAAATTACAGCAATAAGAGCTGCTGGTCTGATACCACAGCAGCTTAAGGCTATCATTGATGGGAGCTGCAGTGGCCCTGGATGTCTCTGCCTGTGCTGCTCCCCTTCCTTCTCTTGCCACAAAAAACTTGCCACAGGACTAACAACATGTGCAACCACATTTTGATCAGGTTTAGATAAAACAAAGCAGCTTTAAAAAAAAAGTTTTCCTCTGAATTAGCTCCCTCTAGTCCTCCTAAATCAAATACACAGCAGTCCCACCCCCAAAACTGATGGTGAGACCACAACTGATGGTGTTTGTGAGAAAAGGCTCAGCCCTGCACCTTCAGACTAATGAAAGACATTCACTATTACCTCTGTGCCATACCTGGTAAGAGAGAGCACTGATGTGCAAACAGTCCCTTTGGACAAAGTCCAGGAGCAAACAGTCTGTGAATGCTTCAGGATTCCCTTATTCTTTCTTCATGGTTTGTCAACCTCAGCTTGCTGGAATGAAACAAACAGGTCAGTGAGATGCTTTGCACCAGCTGATCTGGCAGATGGACAGGGTGACCTTTCAAAGTGCATATGCTAGCCAGTGTCAACAGACAGTCATCACATACACCACTGTTTGTTGGGTCTGCTACAGAGGAAAAGTTTTTTCTAGGAATCAGAAAGAGCACATCTAGTTATGCTCTTGAACCTTTTTTACAGCAGTGGAGACCTCCTGGAAAGGGGCTGGTATATCCTAGAAATAAAGCCAAAATTTTCTTTACTAGAAGCTGCCAGATGGGCTGTTTATTCAAAACCCATAAAGCAGAGAAGCAAGTAATAGCTGGCAACCTTCCCTCCCTCCTGTGGAGAGCAGGTATTTCCCCAACAGGTTTAGCTAGCAGTGTCTTCATGTCAACAGCCTGTTTTGTCAAACCTCAACCATGAAATGTGTTTGAAGAGGGCCCCAAACCCACCCTGCAGGGTACAACAGAGGCTCACAAACCCCAAATCCTGTTTCCTCGGCCATTACCACCTCGATTATTTTCACTGAGCAACCAGGACAAGACAGAGTTTCATGCGGAAACCGGATTTTTTTTTTCCAGGCCACCCTCACCCGGTGGCACTGCTCAGCTATCAGGAATGTCCGAAAGGCATGTCCTGCACAGGCTTGCCTGGCTGGCAGCATTGCTGCAGAATGTGATGGATACGGGAGGGTGTGAGGCACTGGCCTTACCGACTACCCTGCTCAGCAGGTGAGGGGGTTCTTCTTTCCTCTTTTCCTTCAGGCAACATTCGCGCATTATTTCAAAAACCACTCCCTTGGCAGTGAAGCGCAACAAGAGTGACAAAAGGCAGGGTGCGAGCCAAGAGCACGGTGTGCGCCAAAGCCGGAGCACCCCGCGGCCTGGCCACGGCTGCTGCGCCCACCCCCTCCCCGCCTCCTGAGGGGAAATGCCGTAGCAGCAGTCCAAGAGCAGCCAGCCCTCGGGGGAGGAGGGACTGGAAATAAGGGCAAAGCCAAAAGCGCGGCAGGGCTGCCCCGAGCCGGGNAGCGCGGCAGGGCTGCCCCGAGCCGGGCCGCACTCGCACAGCCGCGCCTCGGGCCCTCCACGCCGCTGCCGGGCCCAGCGAGGGCCCTCCCGCCCCGAGGCCGCCGAAGGGCGAGGGGAAGAGGGCAGAAGCCTCTGGGCTGCGGGCAGAAGCCTCACGGCTGGGGGCGTGCGGGACCGGAGAGCCCCGAGCAGGGCAGTGCGGGGCCGGGAGGGCCGGCGCTGACACGGACCCGGGCGGCGGCGGCGGCGGCGGCAGCAGCACCGGCACCGGCACCTCAGCGGGCCGCCGAGAGCGGCTGCGCAGGCCCCGGGTCCGCCCCCGCGGGACTGCGGGTGGGAAGCGGGCGGGTGGATTTCAAAATGTTTCCTGCCAGGTTTTCCTCAAAACACGTTTAGGTCGGATTTATCACTCTGAATTCGGAGGGGAGAGGTTTTGGCGGGCTTAAGCGGTGGCGCTATCCCGTGCCTGGCGCACGGGATGGCGTCTCGGGCTGCTCAGCGCTCGGTCGCTTTACACCGCCGCCCTGCAAAGGTGCAGCCTGCAAAAGCCCTGAGCAGGGGTGGGTGTGGGGCTGCAGGGTGCAAACATCGTAGCGCGGGCCGAGAAAAAACCAACACAATTCCCACACGGGACATGAGCTGCGAGCCTTCCTCCGAGGGCCTACGGAGCTCATGGAGGAGATGTGCACCGGGGATGTCCATGTACTCCCACCGAGGAGTTTTAACAGCGGCGGAGTGGAAGCTTCGCAAACCCTGCTGAGAAGCGGGATACAAAGCTCACTCAGTTTGGGGCATCGCAACACTTCGGCGCCGGCACGATTGGTGTGTGCGGCCACAGCCACGACAGGCGTGGTGACAAGGACATTTACGGGGGACCGACACAGACATCCTGCCCCTCTTTACTAGGGGAGCGTCGCGGACACGTGCTGGATACTTCTCCAGCAAAGAGAATATAGCGCAGTGCCGCCTGACAGCGGGTGCACGGCACAGCCGGACATCCCAGGACAGAGGTCAAGGATCCGCCCCGTTATCGTCTGGGCAGGCAGACGAGAGGAAAGCCGAAAAGAAGTGCTGGGCTCTTTGGCACGCGTGCTGTGAGACCGGGAAGGAGCTGGGAGTTTTTTCCAAGAGCCTTTGGACTTCAGAGTTACTGAGGGCAAACTGATGTGTTTAGGAGGAAATCACTAAAAGGAAGAAAATAAACTGGAAGTCCTGTGGCTGCCAAGAGGGCTTTGTTTTTCTTGCAGGTGAGGTGGCTTGAGCTGGGAAAGGTGTCCACAGGGAGAGTCTTTGAATCCGTGTTTCAGGCACAGCAGTGACTCTGCCTCGCCCTTACAGCCTCTCTTGAACCAGGCCTGGGCATTTGGGGTCACTGCATAAGTAGAGATGCAAGCCTAGCTACACCCTGAGCTGTAACTAAACCTGGACTCTGCCCTAGTGTGAGGCTACCTCTTGCCAGTCATATCTGTCCCCAAGAACTACCCATCTCTCTGGGGGAGTTGTGTGACCTGGAAGGCAGCACCCCAGCCCTTCATTTCCTTGCAGGGATTGGAGTTGGAGCTGAGCTGTGGAATGCAAAACATCAGCTTTATTTAGCTCTGGGAGCACATGAAATATTACAGCATCCAGAAAACAGTCATCTCTGTGATTTCACCCCACTGGATCATGCCAAGTCTCTGCCACTAGAAGAGCTCTGGCAGTGGGGAACACCACTGGCTCCTGGAAAAGCAAGGAGCTCCAGCAAACAACTGCCAAGGAAACTATGGTACTTACTAACAAACATACACAGCTTACCAGTTTCTATTTGTTGTACTAGGTGGACAGCCAGATCTTTGAACTTAATTTCCCTCCTCTCCCTCACCAGAATGAGGAGGTCCTGCGGTGCTGGCATCCCCACCATTGTAGTCTACACATTGTAGACTACATCTTTATTCCTTATGAACTGCGTTATCAGCAAAAAGATTAAGCTTGCTTGTAGTATTTAGGGCCAGTCTCTAAGTGTGTACTACGCTCCCTTTTATCAGTGCCTTATTTTCAGCACACGATAAAACTATACCAGCAGTCATGTCTGAAGCTGGTTAAAGTGGAAGGTATGTGAGAGCCAGGAAATGCAGAATTAAACCCACACTTGACATTTACCAAAGATCAGACTGCTGAGAGTCACAACTGGGGAAAAGGAAATACATTTTCTGACTATTGCAGCTTTGTCACAATGAGATTTTTCAGTGCTGACAGTCTCAGGGCCAGACAGTACAAGATGTACAATTCCATGTCACTGAAGCTAATGTGTATCTGCCAACTTACCATCTTAAATACTTAACACATAACATGAAGGAAAAAAGTCTGTCTTCACAAACAGCAGAACTTCACGTTCATGTCTTTTCAGTCCTTTCCCACTGTCATGCTGCAGGGGAGCCTGCCTACTTCCTTCTTTACACAATAGCTCAAAGTTAATTTAGTACCTCAAAGCAGACTAACAGCTGAATGAATAGAAGCTAATCCAGGAAGTGGGCTGAAGGGATGCTAAGGAGATGTGAACAGGGTTGATTTTTACACTGTTGAATTTACAAAGATTGTTCTGTTGATTAACAGAGATGATTAAACCAAAGTTTGTAGTCTATACTTCAGTGTTTTGAGTTCACTCCTTGCCATGAACTAGTCCTTTGTACTCAGAACTAAAAGCAAGAAAAAATAGCAGTATATTTAAATTTATTAATTGCATGCATTTTCCTTCTCAGCTCGAGACACTGTTACTAAAACAGATGGAGGATCAGGCTCCATCCTAGTTTCCCATTCTGGAGCTTTCCCCAAGCACTACAGACAGTGTTTTAGTGGCCTTTGCTCTGGAAAATCCTCTTGCGGTTACCCCAGGAATGAGTGTTTATAGGCTTCAGGCCAGTGTGAGTGAGGAACAGCTCTTCAAGCCCACGAGATGAGAAACAGCAACTGGCAACTCATCTCCACTCCTTGCAGACCAGTGAGGTTTGCTGACAACACTGCAAACAGCAAAAAAGCAAGAGAAGGGCTGTAAGGAAAGCTCTTTTTCACCACCCCACTATCCCATACAGCATAAGACACCTGGCATTCTCAAATAACTTTTTGCATGATCATCATTCCTTCACCTAGAGCCGTGTCCTTTCTGTGCACACCACAGTACAGCATTGAAAGTGCAGCTCAGCTGCAGAGGCAAAACACATTAAAAGCTGTATTATCCATCCTGATTCCTACCAAGGCCAGACCAGGGCTAGCATACTTGTGGGAATATACATGCTTACCTGGGAAAAAAAAGAGGTTGGTTAAGCTAAAACTCCTTGATTTATCCAGCTGTGTTAGCTTCTAAAGAGTATTATAGTCCTTCCAAATTTGCCAAAGCTAAGTTTTCAGGCCCACATAAAAAGACATTGTGTGTTTCGTGTTCTGCCACATCAAAGGCAATCATTCAATCCAGCAAACCTCCCTCTAAAGGGTCAGTTCCACTTAAACTGAAATACCCCTCCTGGTCATTAGTATCTCCAAGCAGTGATAACTGCAGGGCTAATGCCTTTCAGAGTTTGGACTGAGCTATCACAGAGAACTGATTGCTGATTCAGGTCCCTGGTTAACACCAGGGCTAACATATAAGCTATTCTACCTGTCTTTCTAACTTGTAAGCTAATTACTTGTCTTTCTCACCCACAGTCAAGCAGGCATCTCCCAAGTTCCTCCAACCCCATAAACTCTATTCTGGTAACAGCATTTCTCTTCAAGACAGGTGAAGTTTATGAGCAGCAAGCAGTCATCTGCATTACAGAAAGTGGGTCAGCCAGGCAATCAAAAACACTCTTGGCCTTCTCTTCCCTGGCCATTAGACAAATAATGCTTTTTGCTTCCTCCTTCAGTAACAAGAGGTTTAAGCCTTTTGCTTGCTGCAGTCAACACCCTGAGGTACAGGAAGTTTCAAAGACCAAATGTTATTTTCTGCTATACCACATGCCAGTAAATTGACTTCTATTTTTTTTTTTATTAATCCCTTGCTGTGGCTGTGACCTGCTTTTTTTCTGGTATCTGACTTTTTAAGGTGCCACTTCTAAACTAAACTAACCATGGTAGCCAGTTCATGTATTAATACTGTGTCTTGGAATTATGTGATTTCAGGAGAAACTGGCTCTCTCTTCAAAAAGTAGTTTACTGTGGCAAAGGCTTGGCAATGTGAATGTTGGGGATATTCCAGTACAAGCAGGAGCCAGTTTTTTTTTCTTACAATCCTGTACCAAATCCCATCTCTCTCCTTTGAGATCCTCTGCTAGAATGGGTACAGAAGCATGCCTTCTCTGATTGATATTACCTCCCCTCTTTTTTGGGCTACCTCCTTGGCATCTGTGGCTGCTTGAACCCACTTTGAATGAAAGCTTTTTAGGACCTAACACTATTATTCTTGTTCTGTACAAGATTTTAGCACCATGGATGCTGATGTAGGGCTCTTTGGGGCCTCATTTCCTCCCTTCTGCGTCACAATTCACTAAAATAAAACAAAAGCATTATGGGACTCAGGGGTAGGCATGAAACACACTGTAACTTAGCTTTCACAGAGTACCCAAACGCAACTTGGGTCTGCCTTATTTAGCATCATATTTCCTTGTGCCAGACTTCTCCTCTGGCACTGCATTCCTATTTAAGTCTCCACACCCACACCCTTGCATTCCAGCTGCCCAGGAGTTTTGTGCATCCCAATCGCTCTGCCTGGGCTGCTGCCCATGGCAGTCCTGCACTTTGCAGGCATGATGAACAATGCATGTAAAGCAGAGACGTTTGGAGTACCTAAGCTCATGTCTCAGTCTCACTTTGGGTCAGAATAACCCTTTAACCATTGGTTAATCCTCTGCTGTTTATCCCCTTGCACTCTTGAAGCTGGTGATCAACAGTCTCTTCAGCTTCTTAGTCACTATACACACCAGCCAGCAACTGGACTCCTCTAACTCTGGCAGGGAGCATGTGTCTGAGTTTCCAGTTCTTGTATTCCTGGGATCTGGATGGAAATTGTTACAGCTGGACCTTCATCAGTCTACGCACACATAAATACCCACCAAGGATACGTCATGTTCTCATGCTGTTGAGCCTTCGGGGAATTTCCAAAAGATGCTTCCAACCTCACTTGAAGTAAACAGTCACAGGAGAGCAGTCACAGTCTGGCTTCTTGCCTGGCTCTTCCAGCGCCTGATATAGCATGGAGATACAACAAGAAGTGTCAGTTGCAGTAATTATGCACTTCTCTCCACTGGAAGACCTCCTGTGTTTAGGAGCTGAGCTCACTCCCTTGGCTTTCTACACTGCTACTTTCCCTGACCAGTAGCAGGCTTTTGTTCCACAAGCACACCAGCTCTGAGATCATTACCTATCAATCTGTTAGAGATTGGATCCAAGAGTTCAAAAGTAACCTGAGATAAGTACATCCACATTGGCCCTGTTTTTCCTAGAAGCCAGATCAAAATAAAGAGTCAGGTCTTTCATCTAAAGGGCTGGTGTTCTGCAGGTGGGGTTATGATGCATAGTGAAACTGAAGGGCAGAGATTGTACAGTGCCCAAGGAAATCACCCTCTGCTCTCATACAGCGTTATCTGATCCCTCAGCAGCTCACTGTATTGTATCAGGGAACTCTAACTAGTTTTTGCAGTTGTGAGCATATAATTTTACTTTAATTGAGTTCCCACTCATAGGACATAGACTTGACAGTGCCTTTGGTATTAATTTCACCCACCAACTCTAGGAGAGCATCTTTATAACTTAAAAGGGAGGCTCCATTCTGATCCCATTCAGTGTTTCTTGATTTGAGATGACAGTCTTATTACCTGCCCCATATATTGTGGTGGGGTATGTTGGGGCTTTCAGGTTTTTTTTTGGAGTAGTTACACATTTTCCTATAATTTCTGGATGAAGTCTGGCCCTCTGTGAGGTTTCTTCAAGGCGTTTACTTCTAATCCCGGCATTCTGCGTGAGTCATAGCTAAAGGACTAAATCCCTCCAAAAGTCAGGCGTGTGCCAGTGCTCCTACATGAGGGACACTGGTGAGCTGTAGCTCTCTGCAGAGACATGCTGCTCATGGAAAGTGGCAAGAATATACTTGGAGAGATGTTGGCTTTCAGCTATTCTCCAGCAATCCACCTGGGCAGGGCAGGGCAGGGTAGGACAGGGTTTTTTCCTGTGAAATGCTCACAAAGTCTTGCTGGTTTCCTGGGAAGGCCTGGAAGTTATACCAGAACAAAATGAAAAGCTTCTCTTCACTGCTTGGGGCTATCAGCAGTAGGAGGGGGAATTTGGGCTTTCTTTTTCTGAGCTGTCAGCAGAGTAGGAGCACAATGGAAATTGTCTTCCAGGCTGGAGATCCAGAGGGAAGCAAAGCTAAACCTGGCAGAGTGAAGTTCTAATGCAAAAACTGATCTTCCCCTCAGCCTGGTCAGCCTTCAGCTGGATTTTGAGTATCCACATGAGCTGCCCTGATCCAGTGTCACCAACACTGAGAACATGCTGTTGTGCAATGAATCTACAAGAACACCTCAGAAGAAACAGCAAATTATCATTCTGGCCTCCCACTTCAATCCTCACAGCTCCAAAAGCCCCCACTACTACTGGAAGGTTTAAGCCAACAACGTTTTTTGTTTAAAGAGATTGGAGTCTTGTTGCTGACTTTAGGCTAGTGTTGCTGGTGTCCTTCTAGTTGCATTTATCCATGACCTGCCACGAGTATGGAGAGTCCATCCTTTAGGAGTAGGAAGCTTCCAGGGCTGGCACTGCTGCAGCTCAGCCTGCTTTTCCATTCCCAGTGCTCACACAGCTCAGGAGAAGGAAAACAGAAGCCTTGGGCTTGGACTGAGGCAGGAGAACCCCTCAAGACCTCTGCCTTGCTGGAGCACGATTTCATACAGTGTTCCTGAGTGAGCTGAAGACAGCCCTGAATTCCTTGGATGAAAGCATCAGACTAAGACTGCCTTAAGCTCTGCAAGTGAGCAGGTACAGAAGAGACCCTGCCCCTGGCCTAAGGCTTATTTATTGCCTAAAGGCAAAGACACTTTGCAGATAGAGAGCTGTTCTTAGTCTCCAATGTAAGCTCCTTAACTGCTCTTCTGGAGTGCTCCCTCCCTAATCTTTTATTTTTAGATTAGCTATTTTTAAGAGATTGCTTGCTGCCTACTTAGAGGTTTTTGATGTTCACATTTTTCAGTATTGAACACTGCTTTATCTGCAGTTACACCACACCATTATTTGTCTACTGGCTGGATCACAGAATTTGATCTTGACCTTGGCAGGCATGGGAACAGAGACCTCTAATTAAAAAACCCCAAGTTACTAAAAGAAAAAAAAAAGAAAATAAAAATCAAAGCTGCAATGACTCAGTCACTGGTTCACATTACAGTGAGAATAGAGCACATTCTCAGGGTGGAGATCTCTTTTCCAAGGGTGATGCAATCTGCAAGTCCTGACCTCTCAGCACTTTTACAACCAGGGTGCAATACACAGAATTTGGCAATGTATTTCAGGGCTATGTTACACTGACAGATATTCCTCTTGTATTTTCAATTGTAACTTCAAACTTTCAACTTTTTCCCCCTAAAAAGCGGGGGAGGGGGGGTGCAGAGAGAGCCCTGATTCCCTCAGAAAAAAATCTGAGTTTGCTGATGGACATCTACCAACTGCAGTGACCTACTGGACCAGCATCCCCAGCTCCCAGTGCCAGCCACCTCTTCTCAGCATCACACAAACCACTTGCATGACTTTCCCTCCTGTCATCACTGCCAGTTTCCCATTGTCCCCAGCTCAGGTGGATGGCCCTACAAGACCTTGTAAGCAGTTCCCTGGCTCCACACAGCCTTTCCTCTACGTGGGCAGCTCTTCTGCAACATGGTCAAGCTCACACAGCAAAGATTTGGATGAAGCATGGCTAGTTGTAGTGGGAGGCTCCGCAGCCTGGGGAATTTCTGTACCCCTTGATACAAAAAAAGGAAAGATTAGTGTGCCTAGGTATGGATACCACTGTGGTTTTAGTAAGGGATCACCTGAAGGGGAATGAAGAAGTTTGTCACCCTTTGTTTGCCCCAAGTGCACCCCAAGTGCTCTGAAATGCAGGCCTGTGTTTTCCTGAAGGTTTCTATGAGCTGTCACCAACTCCCTGATCCCAAGACAGCAACGGGCCCAACGTTTGTCAACCTGTTACCACCTTTTTTTTTATTAAACCCCAATTATGGAGGAAAAAATATCAGAGCATGTGAACATAGTTTGAAACCTGAGAAGCCTGAGCTGGCTTTGATTAGGCCTTCAAAATCAAGGAATGGCAGGTCCAGGACCTGTCAAGCCACAACTCCTCTCCAACAATAAATACAGGTTTGGGGATGCTTGTGTTAAGAGGCATCAGAAACAGCTGAGAAGTAGGATACATCTGTCTGCTACTCAGTACCCAAGCAAAAGAAATTCCTGTGTGTCCATGTAATACTCTCTTGGCTTGTTACAAGCCCACAAAACCCTTTCAGGCTGTTACTACCAATTTTTCCTCCTGATGGAGACAACCGTGCTTGGATCCCAAGTGCTGAGATTCACTCAAATCTCCTCTTGGGTGGAGAAGTCAGCAGCCTCCTGCCTATTCTGCACCACAGTCCTGCCTGGAAGTCACACAGAGACCAAACCACACTGCCAGTCATTTTGCACTGCAGGGCTTTCAGAACCAAACCCAGAAGATCGAAGTCAAATGTTTCCAAGTCACATGATGACTGAGCTGATAAGAGGTATTGACTTTCCGGAATGCAGACATTTTGGAGGAGAATGTATCACTTTTCAGTGGCTATTAGAGTAGATGAACTTCTCTATACAAGTCATACATATTCAACCTGACAAAGGTAAGCTTAGCAGCTTCTTGCTAATCATCTCTAGGAAAAACAGTGCACAAGGAGGGCTTCTGATGCATGATCACAGCATCAATAATGAATCTCTGTAAAAAAACCCTATTCCGCAGCTACACCAAAGAGAAAACTGAAAAGGCTTGATTATACCCCAGAAGCTGCAGCTGGTCCTATTCCTCTGACCCAAGTTACTCAGTGCCCAGCATCACAGAGCAGATGCTGCCCAGAGCAATTTTTGCTGCAGCTCTGGAAGATTCAAGCCAGGAGCACATTCCAAACAGCAGCATCAGTACAGACAAGCAAGCCAAGAGGTTTGTAGTGTATTTTTGAAGACCAGTGAGGAGCTAACCAGTAACTGCACTTCGGCCTCCAAATCACTGCTGAAGCTTGTAAGTAACCAGCACAGAGGTGTTTTCTTTTATTATTTTTAATGCTAAAAACAAGGACTGAAATGATTTCTACACAGTATCCATTTTACTTACTAGAGGTCATGGATCTTTCTTTCTTTCTCTTTCTTTCTTTCTTTCTTTCTTTCTCTCTCTCTCTCTCTCTCTTTCTTTCTCTTTCTTTCTCTTTCTTCCTTTCTTTTTCTTCCTTTCTTTCTTCCTTTCTTTCTTCCTTTCTTCCTTTCTATCTTTCTTATCTTCATTTATCCTGTGGTAGGAAGTACTTGTTTGTTTCTCCAGCCGGACTTTAGTTACACACACAGCAGCAGCAGCTCAAGTGCCTTGAAGCTGGGAGAGATTGAGCAGTTCCTACTTTGGCCACATGAAAGTCTGTGACTTCCTTTCCAGTGTCACAAGGTTGTTCAGAAAGCAAGTCAGCCCCTCACCCTGCTGCATCAAGTGGTTGTACCTGCAATGGCAAAACTGTCAGTCAAACCATGCATGTCTGCAGCTTAGAAGTACCAAACAAATTTTTTTACCTCCATTTGACCTTTTAAATCAGAAATTAGAGCAATGGTATATTTTATGTTTTAGTGGGATCTGTTACTGAATCTAAAGAACAGCTCCTCTCTCACCATCAGGGGAACCTGGAGTTACTAAATAATAGCAAGTTCCCATAGCTTGGAAAGAAGTCTTGTAATTTTTGAGTACAGCATGTTCCATGCTGCAGAAATTAGAGCAGCTATGTGATCCTTGTGACACCATTGTTCTGGCAATAGATGCATCCTCCCTTCCTGCATTTCCTCCTCCTTCGGGTTTACATGAAAAGAATTCCACCTTCCCTCATAAACATCATGTCTGTTGATGCTTCCCTCCCCCTCTCAAACTCTGCATTGGCATTTGCTTAGCATTTCCCGGGCACTACTACCAGTTTCTATAGCAAAGGATGTTAAATGAGACTGTAATCACAAACTTGAGCAACTGCTGAGGACTGAAAGTCAACCAAATCACACATGAGGCAGCACAAAAATGCAAAATATCCTTGGAATATCCCTGCTGGGAACTCCCTGAGAGATAGTGGGAAAATACTCCCTTTAGAAATCCAGTCCTGAGTGGAGCATCCAGAGTCTATGAGACACTGAGCTAAAAATGCCAGACTAGATCTGATGTCCAAAACTGAACTGTCACAGGTAGGGCAGGGAACAGATCACAACCAAATCTGCCCCTTCTGCCCTAAAATGGCCAGGGGTGAAACAGCACAGACAGGGCCAAAAAAGGGCAAGCTGCTCCTGCTGGCTGGCAGTGATGTCTGCTCCAGAGGCCACATAGGGAGCTGCTCTGTGCCAACAAGTGAGCAAAGGATGGACTTCCACAGCCCAAAAGCTGCTGCCAGCAACCTCCTTGCACTGAAGGCTGTCAACTGATACCGCTGGCAGCCCAAATTTGCCCTTCTCACCTGGGGTACAATCAGAGGGACAGAAATTCACCATGCAGAGATTGCTCCTTGTTTCTGTTGTCTGGCGCTATCTCTGAGCAGGAAAAGCATTACCTCATTCAGGATAAGCATAGATACTAATTCATTAATTTGAGACTTTTTGGTGCTAATGGTACATTTAGGTGCCCCTGAATCATGTCAAGTGCAGTGGATTTTTACATTAGCACTAATAGCAATTACTCATCCAGTTCCCCTGATGCAGGATTAGTCTGAATTTTCCCATTGAAAATACATTTTTTGTGTTTGTAAGCCTTTAAAATTACAGATAAGGCTCAATCTGCCCAAACCAAGGACTAGAATACAACTGCCTCCTTGTAACACATGCAGCTTCTGTAGTGCTCCAATTTCTTCCTCAAAGGCCTAGCATGCTTTAAATTAAATTACTCCACCTCCCCTGCTCCCCACCACCCCAAAAATAATTAAGTGAGATATTGTTTACATGGTCTCTTGCTCATTTAGCTTTTAGGTTGTACATGCTGTTTTCTTTCAATATGACTCAAGACAGTCATTTGTGCTTCCCTGCCAATAACTGACCACTGATTCATCACACTGAATGCCAGAGACTAGCATTCTGACATATTAGCTATTTTTAAAAATGCATTTAAATACATTTTTTGGATGAAATTATGTCCAGAATAGTCTCTAAATACTGTGCTACCTGCCTCTAGGGATGGTATTCCAATTCTGGAGGTAATACAGCTTCTCAGTCACTGCAGCCATTACCCTTGAGCAGCTATAGAAGTTAATGTCACACGTCAGCACAAACTTTAAGCAAGTACGTGTGCATATGTTCTGGACAGAGTTAGGTAAGATACAGGCAGGGAACATATGAGCTTTAATCAACACTTGGGCTTTCACACTGATTTTTACTAGCACAGAAAGTCAGGCTCACTGGCCACAATGCTCTTTAGCTCTTTCCTCCCCCTGCCCCCATGACAACATTAGAAGTGGGCAAATGCCTGTCTGCTCGTATCTTTAGTGGATCCCCTGCTGCAAGGAGTGTTTTCACACCACAGAACTGTCCTTGCAGCTGCCCCGTGTCTGGAGAAAGGCTGGAGGGGTCGCTTGTTGGTGCAACAGCATGGGAGCTGCCTGGGAGCCAGCTGGTCATCTGCTGCCATTTGGGTTTTCCTTCCTCCCACTGCATGGTCAGACCTGCAGTTACAAATCCACAGGCTCTGCCCTAAGTCTTCCCACAACAAATGCCAACAGGGAGATTGTCATCCCATGAGTCTGTGGCTGGAAGTGACCTTTGGAAGTCTCTGTCTATCCCTTCCTCCTGGATGACTGCCAATGTTAAACCAGGTCTGCTGTCTAGCAGAAACTTGAACCCCCTCCAAGGATGAAGGTTCCCCCAACCCCTCTGGTGATCTGCCCCAGGGCTGCACATCTTCCCCATGATGAGGTTTTTCCCAGCATCCCAAGCCACAATTTGTGATCTCTGCCTCTTATTACACCATCTCCCACCACCAAGGAGAGTTTGACTCTGTCATCTTTTCAGCTGCCCTTGAAGAGACCGGTGGCTACTATTACGTTTGCCTCCTGGTCATGCCAGTACTTTGTTGCTGGCACTAAAGATGTGACACTCTTCACAAAGGAGGTCACCAACAGGATCCTGCTGGATGGTTGTGAGCACTTGGCACCTCTCAGCTTGTCAGTATTTGCAAACAAGCCACGTAACATCCACGCCAGTGGGTGTGTTACACAATCATGTGCCTTGAATCAGAGTGCCAAGGGCAAGATTCTCTGCCAGCAATCTCTAAGCAGCTGCTCCTTCAGTTCCCCTGCATCCCTCGGGAAGGGGAGGGATAGGAGATCGTATTGCCTTGAGCTCAGAGTTCATCAAACACCACCATGTACACAAAAAATACAAAACCTGTAAAAAAAGACAAGAAGCATGGATGAAGGATGTTTCTTTCCAGGAAGGCTCAGCCATATTCATGGAAATCTTGTGCAAGGACATGCCAAAAGAGACTGCTATGAAGCTAAGTCCAAACAAGCAGCACAGTCCAATGTTCAGGAAGGGCATAATCACCATCACTCAGTATTCCCCAATTTTAGTGACAGAGCTCAATTCCAGTACATTCTATGTTCAATACAGAGGTGGAAAGGGAACAGCAGCAGCATTTAAAATAAGAACAAAATAGGTTACGGAAGGTGGGCAGCCCAGCACCTAAGCCCTTTAGGTTCTTCTCTGAAAGCCATTGGTCCCTTCTTTAGGACAAAATCACAGCAGCAAGAAGCTAAAGCCTCCCCCATGCCCAAAGCTACACACCAACACTGGTCAATTCCTAATGACAGCTGTAGCTGGCTCTCCCTTCTCTTGTATGCACAAACTGCCTCCCCAACCCCAATCAGGTGCTGGAGACAGGGCCACAGTTCATTAATCTTTTCCAGCCCTGATGTTCCTTGAATGCCTTATTTACATGCTCCTGCAGAAAAAGGAGAAAATACATGTTTGGTGTGTCCTCAACAAGAAGAGGTTTTAACAGGATTCAGAAAGGTTTAAACATATTCCCCATGCAGGATTGGGCTGCATTTTATGGAGAAGTCAGATCCCAAGGGTGTGTAATTCCTGCCTCCCAGAAAGCAGTTGTCTCAGGCTTCCAACAAAACATTACGTTGTGATTTACAGAGGATAAATTTTATGGGGTTTTAGTGAAGTGACCTAGAAAAGGGTACCTAAACAAGGATGTGGTGCTCAGCTGCCAGATAAGAGTTTGCTTCAGTGATTCATTGATTTGCAGTGACTTAAACAGAGCTGCTTGCTTTATGAGTCAACATTTCACAATATTTGGGTGCAGGACCCGACTCCCAACCACCCTGATGAAGTTATTTATGGAAAGGAAGAGATTCTTAATAGACTGGAGTTCACCTGATACACTAATTTTAAAATGGTATCTTTCTGTGACCTTCTAACTGCAATAATTCTAACTGCACTTTGCCAGCTGAGAGGAAGATGTTACAATGCTGAGGAATGGGCAAAGGATGGGATAGTTTGACTGCACTACTGTGATCTTGGTAAATTAATTTCATGTCCTTGTGCTTTGTATTCCTGTTTGTGAAACTGGAGGGAACTAAAACCTCATTTCCTCCCCAATGTGGTTATGCTGCCCGTTCTGATGATAACTTTTCAAGACAGGACAATGCAAAGCAAAGCACAACTCATGAAGAATAATAAAGCAATAACCAATGTCATGCATTTTTTTTTGCATCAATTTGCAAAAGTGACTTGGTGGTTGTAAATTGCTGTGGACCCTGGTTTTCAGAGATGAGGAAAATCTGCTTTTATAGGAAGAATTTACAGATGATCAGTAAGTGAATTCATCATTTACTTCCCAAAGAAACAAAAAGATTAAATAAAATCCTGAAGTGTCTTACTTTCAGTAATGGGAAAATAAAGCAAGAGTTATCAATCTGAGACCTGTATGATTAAAACAAATTTGGGAAGACAAAAGGAAGAAGCACAGACATAGTTACAGTTTGGTTAAAATGGCAGAGCTCGTATTACCCATCACACACCCTGAGATGAGCTCAGCAATAAACCAGGGGCTTGGTTTGAGAAAGAAGGACCTCGTCCTTTTCTAACTCAGGTGTGTTCATAGAGAAGAAATTATGTTTGCCTTGGGAATTACTTATTTCTGGTGTTTTCAGTAAATTCTTCTGGGTTGCCAATTGAAGTGCTGTGGGTCACATGGGAAGACTCATTACTTGACCGGTAATATGGATGTGAAAAGATCCATAACTGATTGATGTCAGCTTCCCTCCAATTTCCACTTAAGCAACACTTTAAACTAGGTCAGAGCATTAATTAACTTTTGTATGAAATCTCTCCTCAGCCCATCCAGCCTCCCATTGGCTAGTTAATTAAAATCAGCACCATTATTTGGCTGCTACTTTGCAGCAAGAAAAAGAAAAAGCTAGTAATTATCCACTGGGGGAATAAATTAATTAGGTTACTATGTGTTAATGCTCAGCAGCTCTCTTGTAGCTGGAAGCCAGAGTCCTTTCTGTCCTGCCTGGGTTTCTGGAAGGTAACTGGGTCACAGGAACGTGTGCCTTGGCTTCAGCCTTCGCTGTGCTTCCGCTTGACAAATCTTTGCTGAAGATAATCTCCTTTAAAATAGAGGCTGTTTCTTCCTGCTTTCTTGTTGGAAACCAGCTCCCTGAGCACCTTACAAGGACCTTGGAAAAGTTTGACTTCATGCTGGCAGTGACCTGGGCCTTGCATTCACGGAGCAGCTTCCAGAAAGCCAGGCAGGGTTTCTCATGGGGCTTGCTGGCCACCCACTGCAGGCTCCTGCACAGGTGTGCCCCAGATGCCTATCGCTCACGGCTATTATCACATCGAGTTAACACCCATCACACCTTGCCAGTGTGGAGTTGGAAACTTCTGTGCAGCAATATTTAGGCAAGAATCTGACTCCTCTTTTGGAATAGGTCTGTGCCACTCAGCTGGCAAAAAAGTGCTGATGCTCACTAGTTCTTTAAAAGAGAATCCAACACCAGTAAAATGTCACTTATATCCTGGCTGGTGAATTTATACTGTGAAAATGCAATTTCATGCTTTGGATGTTTGAAGAAGAGTCGAAGAGATCAAACAAGATAATTGCCAAGGTAGTAAAATTAGAGAGACCATGGCAAGCAGATAGGCTGAACTAGGGATTAAAAGGACAGAGGTTCTCCCCTAGAACCACCAGAATAGTTTCCCTGCAACTGAAGGAACTTGCCTGTGTTGCACCAGAAAACTCCTGGTGTTTGAAGCTGTGCATTTTGTGCTGAAATGTTCTAAAGCCAAGCACTATTTTCTCAGTTCTTCACATTACACCAGCATTTGTATGGGAAAATCCATACAAAGGGATATGTCTTTGTGCAGCACCTCTGAGACTGAGTGCCACAAACTTGCGAGCAAATCCTATATTTTTGTCTTTGGAAAACCTTTTCCACTGATAACTGAACTCCTAATGCCAACATTCTTTCTTCCTCCTCTGCAGGGAAAATTGCTGGCAGGTTTTCCCAAGCCAGCCTTCATACCCCGTGGTTCCTTTGCTACCTCTGTCTGAGGTACTGCTGTTGTTAGAAGTGCCAAATATGGTGCAGCATTTTGTCTGGGAAAATGATACAGTCTTGTCTATTCTTTGCAATCTGAGTATGATTAAAGACAAATGAGGCTCCTTCAAACTCTCAGCTCTCATGAACTCTTCACCTGTCTTCCAATTTTAAGATTTTGTCTTCCAGATTTAATCTGTATCTATCTACAGTTTATTTGCAGTTTGTGCAAGATGCAATCACACCATGAGATAAAGAAGACACAATGATTACACACTTTAGAAGGAAAAGTACAGTTATAAAACACTGATTATCCTAGAATTTGTTCTCTTAATACAATAGTTGAAAGGCAATGTCTGATGTAAACAATGACAATTACTTCCTCTTGCCTTTTGAATTCTGGCAATTGCAGTAAAAGAAGTATTTTACTGCTCATAAAGTAGTTCATAGTAATTTACTGTTCATAAAGTAGCTTTGCACACTGAGATATAAAGCAGCCAAACATCAGAAAATAGAGTTAAGATCTCAAATCTTCTGAATTTGAAGGGATACACACTGTCATTAGCACTGTAGGTTTAGTTGACCTGGGATGAGAACTCTTTCCTTTCCTTTCCCTCATGCCAGATGTTCCCAACCCTTGCCCTCCTTTAAAGAGGCATTTGGTGGAAAAGTCACTAAATCATTGATGGATACATTGATGGATCAGGCCTTTAGCAAATAAAAAATCACTTCTTGCGTTGGGGACAGCTGAATGGAGTGTAGGGGATTCGTTCACATTGCTTTTCAACTAATAATTTGTTCCCATGAATAATCCCCCATTGTGCCAACAGTCCCACTGAACACAGGGACTACAATACAATTAAGGGCAGCAGGATGAAAGAAACCCTGAGATAAGATGCTCTGTAAACAAAGTATGATATTACAGCTATTAATTAATGTTTACAAATAGGCAGATAATGAAGTCAGGATGGCCATGAGTCACGAAGCTTCACTGCTTCCTGACCTTATCAGCAAAAATGTTTTCAGCGCAAAGCCAGAGTGCCATTTTTAAATCTAGCTACTGTCCATAGGCTGAGGTTGTAACCTATCTGTGACTGGGCAACCAAAGGTCAGTGTCACCCAAGGCGTAAAGTTTCAACAGGAGCTCAGTGTTCTCTGTTCAAGTCATTCTCCTTGCTATCCTCTCAGCTAGTGATAATTTTGCTTTATTTTTTAACATGCTTAATTTCTTTTGCCCAGTACCCTGAGAAAAATCAAGGTTTACTTATCTAGGCAGTGTGTTTATATTTTCCTACTTTCCAGTACATTCTGAATCCATACGCTGGTTTTGGACTGTATTGACAAAAGGGCAAGGCCATGGGAAAATTCATCAAGAGTCTGTCCCATGTCATTTGCAAGCCAGATTCCCAGCACCTGAAGGGATGCAGGATCTGCTGGCTATCGTTATTCCTATTTTCATTTTACTGTATTAAAATATCTATTTTATTATGCCACTTGTTTTGGGGATTTTCTTGTTGAGATCTGGAAAAGCCATGCACCATCTTGCCCACTTACCCTCCCAGGGGTGCAGAACAGGATCTTAGTCATGTAGGACAGAAGGTGCACAGGCAGGACAGGAGAGGCAGAGCTCCTGTGCCACTTCTGAGGGAAAACCTGCAGCACAAAATTAGTCTTTAAAACACACAAGTGGGAAAGAGATGCTGACAAAAACTTTTCTACTCCAGAATCTGTAATATTTAATTTTAAAACAATATTTTAAAAGGTGCTGCAACTCAGTTAATAAATATAAAACCATCTCTGAGCAGTGCAGGCGTTTTGTGCATCATTTGGAAAAACAAGATATCTTTGTTTTCTTTCTACAGTAGTTAGAAAACTACTTTCCTTGTTGAAACAAAAAGGATTTTCTGAATACTTATTTTTGTAGAAACATCTGCTGTGGGGGAAGTTATTTGACCAAAAACCCATACCTCTTTATTTAGATCAGAAAATACTAAATGTCTGGAGCATGTTGCTAAACAAAGCAAAGAGAAATAAACAGGAAATAAGTGACTGAGTAGTCACAGCATTTTAAGGTCAGTTCCCCTCGCTTTGGATTTAAGTTGTACTCTTTCCCAATGTGTATTTTTTTCAAGGAATTTTCTCTCTCTTTTTTTTTTTCTTTTTTTTTTTTTTGGTGACTCCTTCTTTTCCTTTCCTGCTTTAATTGAATTATTCCCTGTGGTCCTCTTGAGGGTTTGAAAACAAACTTTATTTCTACTTCACAACGCTGGGTGTGATAATCCCTGTGCACAAGTCACAAACTGCATTCAGAATATGTCAAACCCTGGTTCATTTACTGTCTTTTCCGTTACTTTGATTTGATTCAGCCTGATCTTTGGTGTGGTTCGGGTTCCTTTGCAGAAGATCCATGGGATAAAGGAATTAGAAAGTTCACCTAACGGTTTGTTGAGGCAAGGCAGTGCCCTGTCTCAGAATCAGCCTGGCTCCATTCAAAATCCTCCCAGCAATTCCATCCCTGGGATTTTGCAGGTACCTTATACACCCATTCCCTAGAAGATTCCTCATTTCAGTCAGCATCTAAGCAAATCCACAGATTTTGACTGCATGCACACAGTCCTGAGATCTGCTGAAAAAGAGGTTTCCGCTGTTTGATTCTCAGTATTCATTTATCTGAAAGACCTTATTGTGGCCTTTCAATACTTAAAGGAGGCTTATAAGAAATGTGGAGAGAGACCTTTTACCAGGGCCTGTAATACCAGGGCACAGGGTAATGGTTTCAAACTGAAGGAGGGTAGATTTAGATTGGACATCGAGAATTAGTGAGGCACTGGAGCAGGCTGCCCAGAGGAGGTGTGGATGCCTCATCCCTGGAAGTGTTCAAGGCCAAATTGGATGGAGCTCTGAGAACCCTGATGTAGTGGAAGGTGCCCCTGCCCATGGCAGGATGAGATGGTCTTCAAAGGCCCTTACCAACACAAACCATGCTATGATTCTGTGCTCTTTAAAGCTTCCTTCCAACTCAAACCATTCTGTGATTCTAGTTCCATTGAGCCTCCAAAAAAAGTCTTTCGAGTTTCATATTATCCTTTCACCGAACTTATGTTCATAGCCCGCAGGATACTGGAACTCTGGTTTAATAATGTTAAAAACTGGTTCAGTTCTTGAGGGCTATAACTATTTGTGGATCAATATTATGAAGGAAAACAGCAGAAACAATTATAGCTGCATCTTGTTCTAGAAGAGAGCAGGAAAACACCACAGGCATACCATTAGCACTGAGATAATTTCTGTGCTCTCACTTTACTCCTCAGTGCTTCACATTCATCTGTACTTTAGAAATATGAAAGTTTTGTAATACAGTGCCTAACTGGCCATAATTCAATACTATCAGAATTTGAAGGCAAATACTTTTTCACCTTGGGAGTAGGTGGGTGCTGTTTCTGGAGCAGCCTCTCTGCAACACAATCTGAGCCCAAGGCAATTGCTAACAAAATTGGTGGGTGCCTCAGATCACCTCCCTGCAAATCAGAGAGGGTTTTTTTTTGCAGCCCAGAGAAATGCAAGGTTCAACAAAGAGATACTTTCTGCCACCTCAAAACTGTGCCCTCTTTCCTGCCAGTAGCACTCCCAGGGAACCTGCTGCATTCTGTGGGGTGCTGGTCTGGGTTCAGGATGACCAGAGGCAGCCTGGGACTGCAGCACTGCTCTTCCTCACTGGGAGCCTTCCCCATGGATTCTTTTAATCATTATTTCACCCGACTCCTCAGCAGGGTCAGGACCCTGGATGAGGAGCTCCAGTACAGCACGGAGGTTTTGCCCTTCTGTGGTTTTTCCAGCGAAAAGCAGTTTCCCGGGATTGTGAGCAGCAGCTGAGCCCTGCAGCTGCAATCTCGCTGGCAGAGCTGCCAGCAGCACCAGGACAGAGGCTCACACATTTTAGTTAATCAGTCATTTATCTGTCTGGGGCCTGTCTGTGCTTTATCTGTGCTGCCCATGCACACAGGCTTGGGCCCAGGCCAGTACTCCAGCACACTTGGATGTCTTTTGCTCCCATGGCTGAGAGCAGCTGGGCAGGACTTTGAGTGCCTTTCTGTAGGGTTTTTTTCCCACATAAAAGAGTGTTCACATCAACCAACAGGCTGCCTTTGAGTTCTCGCTACTGCACACCAGTTACAGCCTAGACTTTGCAGCTCTTATTTTGCTGCCTTTAGTCCTGGTACTCTTTTCTTTTTTGTGAGAATATCCATCCAATACTCCAATAGATTTTGTAGTGTTTCAAGAGTTTATCTATGCTTGTCTGGGGTGAACCGGATAAACCAGTTTTTGCTGTCACACAAATGCTGTGCATTGTTCAGCTGTACAGTGTGTCTTTTATCACTGGTCTTGCATTTTCATAGTGGTTGCTCTTACTTTTTAAAGCTTTGGCTAAAATGTTAATGGCAAACTCGTAACAGCTTCACATAGAGAACTGTCAGACTCAACAAAGGATGTTGTCATCTTTAAAGTTATATACACCTGTATCTATCCTCAGAAGTTTGAAAATGAGAGTCCTTTCTTCTTCCCAGCAAGGAGAATAAGGGTCAGAATTGCTCCAAAAGCTTTCTTGGTTTGTATCTTATTAACCTTATTAAAATTTTTTAAAAATAATTCTTTTTTTCATATTTCCAATGCTGTGGGCAGAATAGGAATGTTTTGTTTACAAGAGTTACTGGCTGAGCATGACAGAGCTAAGAATGCAGAGTAAGTGTAAAGTAAGTGACATGTTTTCACATTTTCCCTCAGAAGTCCACTATGAGGTGGGGCTCACCCTCTATTTTGAACATTAAGTGATAAATCTTCTTGAGCTGCTCTTTCTACAGATCCTTTGTCACAATAAGCAGTTCCCTAAAACCGAAGGACAACTCAACTTCTGCCTGCTGATGTCCCCACTTGAGCCAAGACAGCTCCAACATTCATCCACCCTGAATTCTAATTGTTTCAGCCCACTGACCCAACACAGAACTAACCTCATTAAAAACAAACCAACCAACCAGCAACAAAACAAAACCCAAAGCAAACCCCCCACGCTTTCTGACAGAGAACTGTTCTAGCTCAGTGAAAGGTTAGACAAGGGCCAGAGAGAGCACAAGGGGCAGATAGGAGTGCAGGAGCAGGTGCAGCAGAGCCAAAATGCTGCAGCCAGATGTTAGGCCGGCTTAAGGCAGGGACAGCCTCAACTTCTCCTCAGGCTGACCTTTGCTCCCAAGAAAGAAACTGTCTCTGGGATATGGCTGCATTTCCAGGAACAACAGTGCAATAAACCTAGGGTGACCCCATGGGAATTGATACTTATTTAATAACCATAAATAGGAAGAAATATCAGTCACGGAGTCTGTACTTCTAAAGACTTTCATGTCAATAACTGAAACTTAAAGCACATTTCTGTGTCATTGGGAGTATGTGTGGCAGACAGAGGAGAAATGCAAGGGATAGAGAACAGGAAAGGCTAACATTTTCCCCTGATTAGATTTGTGCCGCTCCGACCGATTCCTTGCCCAAGCCTGGCGGGCGGCAATGTGTTCCGATGCCCTCAGAGCTGACAGTGGGCTCTGGGGCTTTTAGTTCTTGGATCCACAGGGGCCGGATGGAAGTTCCGCAGGGAGCTGCGTGGCAAACGGCTTTTCGCAGGTTACGCCGGTAGCTGTTTCTGAGCGACGGCAGAGGCAAGAAGGAGAGAGCCCGGCTGCTTGTGGCTATATACCTAGGCTTTATTTCTCGTCCCTCGAGGGACGGAGGAAACGCGGCATAGACGGGAGCCAACAGAACAGCCCCCTCCAAGGGTGGAACAAAGGTTTTTAAGGGCAGAAGAACGGGGGGGGAAGGAACAGCGGAGATAACCAACCAGGGAATGACAAGGGTTAACACTGACCACTCAGGGGACAGGAGAGGAGGGACAGACTTGGGACATCAAATCCAAAACGGAGCCCTTAAGATCTTTCTAGAAACTAATTGCATAGTATATGAACTTATTATAAAACATGAACCAGTGGGACCAATCCTGAACCAAGGAGGGAAGAAAGGTCTGGAAACAGGGTGGAGATGAGGTGTGAGTGGCATCTCATGGGCATGGATATCAAATCTCTGCGTCTCCCTCAGGATTCTCCTCAAGGGTGGAATCCTGGGCAGAAAAGTTCACCCACTGGGTGTCACTCACTTTAAATGCAAGGGGCTGGACCACCGCCACAGATTTGTCCCACTTTCTTTCTCCATATCGGTATATTCAGGAGAGGCACACTTCAAGAACTGTTGAGTCTGGAAGTACAGAGATCCAATGGACCACAAGAAGCAAATTTCTGCCCCTGTTGGGCCCTTTGGTGTTCACATAGTCACTGGGAACACCATTTTCCTCCTCCCCTGCAAAACACTGGGCACCACCACATTGTAGCTACTCCTCACCTGCAGAATTCAAAAGAAGCACTTGCATCACTATTACTGTTATCTGGCAGAGCATAAAATTCAGCCTCACATTTGATTTAAAACACAAACATGACCTTTGAAATGGGATTTAAAACCACACCAGAGACAAACCTTCCTGCTGCCATAGGAAACTGTTTTTCCTTATCTTAAGGTGTTCCTCCCCGTTCTTGAGATAAAAAAAAAACCAAACTGAAGAAACAACAACAACAACAAAAACATTATCTGTGGCATATTCCACAACTGCTGTTCTTCATTTTCTGACCATTTTCCTTGTTCCTACACAGAGAAATGGGTGCTTGTGGGAAAAGTAGCATCAGAGTACAATTCCAGAGATAAGATGGAGATAGTAACACAAGAAGATTTTGTGCAAGAACAGAAGAGAATGGCTTGTAATTGGCATGTAGATAGAGCTAGGAGTTCACAGAATACCACATACACGTTCATCTATACAAAAATAAAACAAAGTTATGTATATAACCTAAGGTTTATATTTATATACAAAAAAACTGAGTATAGAACATATTCTAGTTACATAAAATCCTAAAATGTTTCCCATTCACAATTGACTTCGGCCAGTTTAAATGTGGTGCTTTGATCGTGTGGTACTTGAGTCCTGTAAGTGTTTCACAAACAAACAAACCCACCACCACCAAAACCAACCAACCAAAGAAACCCCCAAAATCACACCAAAAAAAGTCACAAACCCCAAAACCCCAAATTATACATGTTTCATTTCAGAAACTATAAACCAACTCAGACCAAGAAGCAAATCATGCTGACACCCTCAAGACTAAATCATAGTATGTCTCATTTTAAATCAAAATCTAATTCCTGCAATATTCTATCGGCACTTGGGTGGGGTTTTTTTGAAAATTTTCTGTTGTAACATTGTCTTACACTGATGCCAAACTATACATAATAATTATCAGCGTTTGAAAGTGACCGAATTTTTGACAAAAGGAAGTGAAACTCTTCTTTTTCCTCTCATGAGTTTGATTATTGTTAGTAGTAGCCCTAAGAGGGTTTCATTTTATATTTACCATACTTTACACTTGTTACTTTTTAAATTTATATTTAGTGATGCTCTCATCACCCACCTTGCAAAGCTTTAGAGAATATGACAAAAGTATTCTCACTGAAGAGTGCCTTAACTTTCCCTTCCACATAAAAATTGGGACTGGGAGGATGAGAGGGAGGGCAGAGAAGAAGAATCAAAATTGGGACACCCCCCCCTAACAATCCATAAATCAAGTGTGCCAGTCATAGAATGGTTTTGGCCATGAGCCCTTCCAAGGACAGGGCATCCACAACTTCCCATAGCATCCAGTGTCTTGCTAACCTCCAAGTAAAGAATTCCTTCCTAACATCTAGTCTAAATTTCCCCTCTTTCAGTTTCAAACCATCCCCCCATCACAAAATGCCCTTGTAAAAAGTCCCTCTCCAGCTACCCTTGTAGACTGTTCTGAGATGCTAAAGTCCCTAAAGGACTGAAAGGGACTCCAAAGTCTCCTTGGAACCTTCTTTTCTCCATGCTGAGTAACTCCAGCTCTCTCATCCTGTCTCCATAGCAGAGGTGCTGCAGCCCTCTGAGCATTTTCATAGCCTTCTCTGGACTTGTTCCAACAGGAACTTCTTCCTTCTCCTGTTGGGGACCCCAGAGCTGGACACAGCACTGCAGGTGGGGTCTCACCAGAGCAGAGGGGCAGAATCACCTCCCTCGACCTGCTGGTCATCCTGCTCTTGATGACAAACTGCTGACACGTCCACAGAGAGAAACACATTAATCTGTATTACAGTAAACATTACAGAAAAAATGCCATTGCACAATTTTCCCAATAATCCTTTCTTATCCTTCTCCATGAGACCGAGAAGCCTTTGCCATGCTGACAGCATGGTTCTTTCTTGGTATTTTTTGTGTCCCTTAGCATCACTTTTCTTTGGTGCCCATAAACTGTCCAGATTTCACATCAGGTTGTAATACAGCAATATTCTCAGTGCCGGAGAAAAGGTCAGAAGTGTATTTTCAACTATAAGTGATTCTAGAAAAAGGTTAAAGAACATTAATTTGACACTGCATGTCTAACACTGTGCCTTCATTTGCACAGTTTTACCAGCTGTTTTTATTCACAATTACCCACCAGACCCAGAAAAACTGTAGAAAAATCAAGTGCAGTAGAATAAGGAGAGAAATTAATCTGAATATTCAGCTGTCGTCAGCACTGGTGTCAGTAAAACCAGATCACTGGAACTCATAATGCATGCTGTGAAAGAGGAAGCACAGCTGTAATTTGATGTTCACAATCTTATAGCTACTTGTAGTATCAATGAAGCTTGATTATAGGTTGAATCTGTAATTCTGGCAGCTGAAGAAAATATTGCATTGGCTACAGAAACGGACATAAAACCTCGAAGGCATTTCCTAGTGCTTTTTTAGTATAGCTTTGCCAGTGTATTGTATACATCAACCACTTATTTCCTGCACCTGGGCAAGTATTTTTGTCACTAGTTATAAAAATCATTGCAGTCCCATTGGACTTCACATCTCAGCTAGTCCAGCCTCAATGCTGCTTTGATATTCCACCCATGGCACACGGCACCCTTCATTCCACACTGGCATGGCAGGGAGAAAGATACAGTTATAAGGCAGATTCCCCATGAACGTTTCAGCATCTTCTTTTGGCTCTTTCACTCCTGCTCAGAGACTTCATCACTACAGTGTCACTGCCAGAACAAAGACAAAACCTTCCACCCTCTCATTAAGTACTGGCAATTCTCATTCACCTTATTATTATTGAATAAGAAAACATGTTTTCCAACAGGGGCACACATGGTTTAAATAGAGTTTGTGCTTGCCCACTGGAAATAGACCTTGTAACCTTGTCTCTCTGGATCTCTTTGGGACCTTTGCAAACAGCACCTCAATTCAATGCAGGTTTTATGATATAAAGCCCCATTTTCTTTTTTTTTGTTTGTTTGTTTGGGTTTTCTCCTATATAAACAAGGAAAGCAGATCATCAACCTTAACTTTTTGGACAGACATTTAAGAAGAATTCTATAAACTGATCCACGTGCTCTATAACTGCTGTACAGTTTTCTATCCTCTTAAGGAGTAGCTGAGACTTGTCTGCTGCATCATGGCCTTATCTGACACAACCATATTGAAGCAACTCTTTAAGGAAGAAAATAAAAGTGTGCTGGCAAGCTTAATTAAATGTAGACTTTTCTTCAGGTTAAGCAAGTCAACATAAAACAGTATTTTCCATCCCACCCTTTTCCTACTTGCTCCACACTGATGTATATCTTTAATAAAATGAACATATGAGTGTTTCTTGAATCCATTTAGGGCCTAAATTGTAATTTTTTTTTTGCTACAGTGAATTATTGAAGGAAATGCAATAATAGTTTGACAAAATGAAGGCTTTTTTTTTTTAAATAACACTAGGGCTGAAGGAAACCAAGTGTTACACCTCCAGCTTTTAACAAAAAAAAATGTTACAATTTTATAATATGTCTGTCATGACATCAAGTTTTTGAAAAGTTTAACACACCAAACCATGTTTGAAAGTGTTCAATTCTATCCCAGCTTTACATCAAACTCCTTGAACTAATAAATCGTAAAACAGGGAAGAGAAAACAAGTAGACAAATGCTTTTCTAAACACTATTTTCTCTAATATTTCTTCATCCTTTTTCTTCACTCAGTAGTGAATCCACCTGGAGAAGTGATGGCTCCTAATGTTTTCCTAAATACCAAGGGTTTGTAACTAGAGTAGCTCACATCTGAGTTTAACAAGGGAATCACTTTCCACCAACCCTACCTCCTCCTTACCCAGAAGAATTTGTCTTATCTTTTTCACTTCAAAATGAGCTGCTCTCAGCTGTAATTTCCTTTTACTACATGCCTCCTCAACTTTCTTTCCTTGAAGTTTACAACACTAACATAGAGACCTCAGCAGTTTAATAGCATTACACACTTTTCTGATATACGGCATCAGGTATTAACGTTAGTTTTCCCTACAACACCCCGTGGAATGTCACAAATTGCTTATAAACACAGCTAGATCTGCAGGGCATGAATGAATGGAAAATAGTCCTCTATTTAAGTGACAGGTGGAAGGACAACACAGAGCAACATTCCTGTAACAGCACTAACTTCCAACACGAGACAGGATAAATGGTTTCTCTGCACAGAGTGAGGAACCGGTGAAATTATCACAACTTCATAGCTCAGCTACAAAACAGAGCTCAACAAAAACACAGAGAAAACCGGTTTCCCTTTATCTGCTAATACATTGTTGGGTGAATTCCAGTGGGCCAGCCTTGTTGTCATCAAAAATCAGGTCTCAGGAAGGCCACGAGGTTGGGGTTCCAAATGCAACAATAACTTTTAGTGCAGCAAGTCTCCCTGGGGTCTTCACACAATGGTCTCATGTATTCTGAAAAATTGTATCACACTTACACTCTGCCTGCAGCTTCAATACTCCGGCATGGGCATTCCCACTATGGTTTGCCTTGGCACCATTGCCACGAAGATGCGTTTTTAGCTGTACCACAAATGTCTTGTAGCCTTTGGCTTGTGAGACTGCGTATGGGGGCAACCAGACATGGACAGAGAAAGAGGCAGAGCCTGCACAAGAGCAGAGATGTCCCTGGGAGCCCCAAGACAGATGCTTTGGGAGCAGGGCACGCTGGTTCCTGCCATGCCACGTTTCAGTGGGTGATAGAGGCCAAAGGCTGGGGGGCAGGGCTGGGACACCTGCGCAGGCAGGGCCTCAGGAAAGCACACACAGCGACAGATGGCCACCATCAAAACAAGTGAGATCAAAGCCCTAGAAGAAAGGCATAGCGACTGCTCCTTTACACCACCAAAAAAA